>PVJX010006571.1:10443-76764 GCA_004027295.1 Dolichotis patagonum | reverse complement strand
TGATAGTCTATCTTTGGTTTCTTTCAAGCAGTTTTGCCAGCTTTCTATGGAGTCTTTAGTTTCCTGATAATCTCTTTGAATCTGCTTCATGAATTCTAGGTTTTTTCTGTATTCTTCATTAAATGTTTCTCTCCTTTTGTGTTCCTCCATTCTTCTGTCTGTGTCTTCTTGAGAGGTGCCCAGCCTTTCTTTTATTAATCTACTTATCTCTTGTTTAATTTGAATTAATATTTCAGTTTTGGTCCCACTTACGAGGTCCTGAAAATATCTGTTTATGTCCTCTAACGCTGTGTTTGATGTTGCATTTTTGCTGCCCTCAATCTCTTTTGTATTTACCTTTCCTGAGTCAATGTTCTCAGGGTTGGGGGCTGGAGGTTTTTTCTTATTTCTCCCTTTTGTCATGTTTTTGGTTTCTTCCATACAAGTGTACAGTGTAATTCCTAGACCCTTTTCTTGTTGGTTAAGGCTCCTCTAGAGGGCACAGGCTAGGAGCTTTTGTCCTCTTCAATAGGCTATCAGAGATTAAGGTTCACTCACAAGCAGTGTGCGCTGGCTCCTCCACTCCAGGTTAGTCAACCTTTGCATGCCTTCACTGCGTCAGTGTGTGCAGATCTCAGGGAATTAATTTGTAGTGACTCACTGGGTCCCGGCCAGGGGCGTGGCCTAGTCCAAGCAGATTCCACTAATCCGCTTGACAAGGGAAGCAACCAACTGAAGCCACTTCCTTATGGAGTTAGGGCTCTCCTGCCCAAATCCAACATGTCATCCAGTCAGTTTCCCCTTTCCCGTGGGAGAGTCTTATTCCAATCACTCACCGCGTGTTGATGCTGGTCCCTGAGAACTGCTGTGCTCCCCGACTTCTGACTTCAGTGTGGCTGCGGTGCGAATTCACAGTGCCTCTGGGTGGGTCATGTGCAGGACCGGTCTGGCCAAGCTGCATGCAGGGCTGTTGAACTCCGCACTCCATCGGCTCAAGCCAGTTGCTTCTGCATGGATCGCTTTGTCAGGTCTCCCACAGGGATTCAGGCGGCTCGAGGAGGGCGCCATACTCACTGATCTTAGCTTCACTGATGGTAGCCCCAAGACCTCACATTCGAGCAGTTTTTTGCACTTTAGTTTCTTCGTGGGTTGTGGTAGTCCATCTCTCTCTGTTTGGGTCTCTGCAGGGTGTTTTATTCTGGCATTTGAACTGTCTCTCTCAGAGCAGGTCCCTCTCCTGCTACCTACCGATCCGCCATCTTTTCTCGGTGAGCCACATTTTATTTTTATCTGTTCATTAGTTGGTGAGCATTTGAGTGTTTATACTTTTTGGCTACTGTAAATAATATTTCTATGAACATTTATTTACAAGTTTCAATGTAGTCATTTGTTTTCATTGTTTTGCATATGTGCCTAGAAGAAGGATTGCTGAGTCAGAGAATAACTTTTTCTTTACATTTATGGAAAACTGCCAAACTGCTTTCCCCAATAGCAGCACCATTTTCCATTTCTATGAGAAGTGCATAGAGGTTTCTGAATTCTATATATCTTTGTTAATACTGGATATTTTCCTGGCATCCCTCCCCTTCCTAACCTTCTCATCTGCTCCTGCATCTCCTACTCCTCTTTAAAAGTCACTATCCTTGGGGCAGAAGAGAGCCAGCAGATCTGCCTCCACCTGCCAGCCCCCACCACTGAAAGGCTGCTTCCTCTTTGAGCACCCAGCACTAGCAGAGACAGCCAGACAGATCTGCCTCTACTTGCTAGCCACCACCACCAAAAGGTTACTTTGTGTGGGCAGCCAGTGTAGGCAGAGAGAGCTAGCAGATCCACCTCCACCTGCTGGGCACCACCACCAGAAGGCTTTTTCCTGCAGGCAGCCAGCCTTGGCAGAGAGAGCTAGCAAGTCCACCTCCACCTGCTGGGTGCTGCCACCAGAAGGTTCCATCCTGCAGGCAGCCTGCAGGAGCAGGGACAGGCAGCCAGGTAAGCCTCATGCACTTATGGGCCACCAATGGAGGCCCTTGCTTCCTTCAGGCAGCCGTTACCCATTAGGAGAATCAAACAAACACATCTGTGTGTGCCTGCCAACATCGTGGGAGTCCCAGTGTGCACATGTAGGCTGAAAGAAGCAGCCCCACCTCCACATACCCTTGATCATTAGGGAAGCCCCAGTGCAGCTGCACAGGTCTGGAGAAGCCCACTCCAAACCCTACTACCTCCCTGTAAATCTGGGATCAGAGGAACCCAGGTGCCTGTCCTATTCCCCTATACTGCCTAGAGGCAGCCAATGTGGGAAGTGCCTGGGACCCCACAACCAGCTTGTTGAGAGGAAGCCAGGTGAATGTCAAGATGAAGGAGCAAAAGGCAATCTCAGAACTCAAGCCCACACAGAACAAGTCTGGGAGATCCAGTCATGGAAGAAAATGGAAGTCACTTACCTGAGATCTCCAAGAGGATAGCAAGTAATGTAAAGAAACAACTTCATGAGACTGTAAAAGCAATCAAATCAGAAATAATGTCTCAGGTAAAAGAAGAAATCACAAACATCGTGAACAAATTGCTCCTCATATCTAAAGAAGACATAGACACAAAAAAGGATAGAAAAGAGGATAGGTTTGGCTTTGTTCTGTCTTGTTTTGTTAGATTTTACTGTGCCTTATGGTATGGGCATAGAAAAATGTTAGAAACCTTAAATGAACAATATAGAAAGGAATTACAATGCATGAAACAGATTCAAAGAGATATCCAGGAAATTAAAAATCAATCAAAAGCTGGCAAATCCACTTGGAAGAGAAAATAGACTTTCAAGCCTTGAAGATAGGATTGCAACTAGTGATCATGAAAGGAAAGATCTCTTAAAAATAACAAGGAATCAGGAAATAACAATTCAACAGCTACAAGATGATACAAAGAGAAATAATTTAATAGTGGTAGGTGTCAGTGAAGAAGCAGGGATCAACAGAAATGAAATTAAAAGGCTATTTATAGAGATAATAGGAAATTAATAGGCTATTTATAGAGTGATGGGGGGAAAACACCTTGGAGGGAAAGGTAGTAACTACTGTTAATTTCCATCTTATCTTGAACTGTATTGTTTTCACAATTTTGTTAGGTTTGGCTTTGTTCTGTCTTGTTTTGTTAGATTTTACTGTGTCTTATGGTATGGGCAGCTATTTTGAACTTAGTGGAATGTATTATGGTAATCATGGTTGGTTTCTTATTATCTTGTTTTGAAGTCTTATAGTGCTTTCATTTGTTTAATTGGTTTTATTCTGTTTTGTTTTGCTTGATTTTTTTATGTGTGATGGTATAAATAGCTATTTTGAAGAAAACGAGACATTATGGTAGCCATTGCTGCTTTCCCATCATCTTGTTTTGAATTCCTATCATGCTTTTATTCTTTTGTTTTGAGTGTTTCTATACTTTTGCATTTTATTTGATTTTATTATGTGTGATGGTATGGACAACTTTTTTGAGAAAAATGAGATATTATAGTAGCCATTGTTCATTTCCTGTTATCTGGTTTTGAAGTCCTATAATGCTTTCATTCTTTTAATTGGTTTTGTACTATTTTGTTATTTGCTATTATTGTGTGTGAAGGTATGGTCAACTATTTCAAAGAATATGAGACATTATGGTAGCCACTGTTGATGTCTTGTTGTCTTGTGAAGTGCTGTGTTGATTGCAATGTTTTGTTCTGATTTGCTTTGTTCTGTTCTGTTCTGTTTTCTTCTGTTGTATTCTCCTTAAAATAAAAAAAAATTAAAAAGTCACCATCCTTGTGGGTGTGAATTGGTATCTCATTGTTATTTTCTAATGACTAATGTTGTGGAACATTTTTCAGATGCTTTTTGGCTATAGGTGTATATTCTTTGCAGATACGTATATTCAAATCTATTGTCAATTTAAACTTTTATGAGTTTTTTATTTGTTTTGTTGTAAGAGATTTTTAATATATTCTGCATAGAAGTCTTCTGTTACATGTATGTTTTGCAAATATTTTCATCCATTCTGTGGGTGAAAAAATTCTTCTGATTTTCTTGGTGGAAATTTTCAAAACAAAAAAACAAAATTTTTTTTTATTTTGAGAGGATGAAGCAGGAGAATCATTGTGAGTTTGAGACCAGCCTGAGTTACAAAGTGAGCTCAAGGCCAGCTGAACTACATAATGAGACTCTGTCTCAAAAAAAATTTTT
This sequence comes from Dolichotis patagonum, assembly GCA_004027295.1. NCBI lineage: Eukaryota > Metazoa > Chordata > Mammalia > Rodentia > Caviidae > Dolichotis > Dolichotis patagonum. The sequence goes on along the minus strand of PVJX010006571.1, from coordinate 72,586 downwards.
TTTAAACTTTTTTCATTTTGATTAAATTTACCTTTCCTGTTTGTTTTTCTTTTATCATTTGTCCTTTTTATGTCATATCTAAGAAACTATCAACCCAAAGTCATGAAATTTACCCTTTTATTTTCTTCTAAGACTTTATAGATTTGGACCTTAAATTTAGGTCTGTGATCTATTTTAGCTTAATTTTTTTAATATGGTTTTGGGTAAAAGGATCAACTTGCAAATTTGCAGTTTTCACAGTACTATTTGTTGAAAAAATTATTTTTTCCTGTTTAATTGACTTTGTGCCAGTAAGTTAAATGGTCATTGAATATATATTTAAAGCCTTTGTCAAAACTCACATAAGTTCACCTGCCTGACAAGTGCGAGGTCGTGAGTTCAATCCCCAGTACCAAAAATAAATAAATAAATAAATAAATAAATAAACAAAAACAAAACTCACATAACATAAAAGTAATTAACCATAAAAAAGTTAATCATTTTAAAGTAAACAATTCATTGACATTTAGTACATTCACAAGCAGAATCACAAGTTAGTTCCCTAAGAGTTTCCTTACCCCAAAACAAAACCCCATACTCATGAAATACTTTTGTATTTTTCTAGATATTGGTAACCCACAATCTGCCTTTTTTTTTTTTTTACTTACTTATTCTGGATACTGCATATAAATGGAGTTCTACAGTATGCGGCCTTTGGTCTCTACATCCTTTCACTTGTTATAATAATGCTGTGTACATTTGTCCATATTGTAGCATTGATCACTACCTTGTTCCTTTTTATGGTGAATATTATTCATATATATATATATATATATATAATGTATTGATGGATTTGTTTTGCTAGTATTTTGTTGAAATTTGTGTCCATGTTCTTAATTTTTTTTTCATATTCTAAAAGTTTGTTTTCTTATGAGGTCTTTGTTTGGTTAATACATGTTAATACTGTGTTCCTTACTCTTCTATATTTTTTGAGATGTTTGTAAAGGATTAGTGTTAAATTATTCTTAAATGTTTGGTGGAATTTACAATTGGTTTTTTTCTGTGAAACTTTTTGATTAACAACTTGTTCACTGTATTGCTCATATATCTATTCAAATGCACTGTTAATTCCTGAGTTATTTTTGGTGGTTTTTCATCTAGACTAGCTCATATATTGCAGAGTCATTGTTCATAGTTTGCCTTAAAATTATTTCTATTTTTAGGGTGTCAGTAGTGATCACTCCCTTTATTCATGGTTTTTGTAATTTGAGTCTCTGCAGTCTTTTTTTCTAATGATACATTTTTCAATTTTGTTGATTTTCTCTAAGACCCAAGATTTGGTTTTGTCAATTTTCTCTATAATTTTTCTGTTCTTGATCTCATGTATGTATGCTTCAATCTTAATTACTTCTTTTTCTCTGCTGCTTTACATTAAACTCATATTTCCTTTGTAGTTTCTTAAGTTGGAATTATAGATTATTAACTTGAAATTTTTCTTCATTTAAGTGTTTATATTCGTAGATTTTCCCTTAAGCATTGTTTTAGCTTTTCACCATGTATTTTAGTATGTAGTATTACTATTTCCTCTCACTTGAAATCATTTTCTAATTTTCTTTATGATTTCTTCTTTGACTCAGTGACTATATATATGTTTTAGTTAATGTCCATATATTTTTGACTTTTCTAAAATTCTATCTACCATTGATCTCTATTTTCCAATTTGGTCTGAGAACGTACTTTGTATAACTTCATTTCATATGAATGTAGTGAGGATTTCTTACAGCTTAACATGTGGTCTAAGAAAATGTGGTCTAAGAAAGTACTCCATGTGAACTTTAGGAAATATATATATATATATATATATATATATATATATTCTGTTATTTTGTTCACTAAACCATAGATATGTTATATACAGTTGGCTTATAATGTTCAAGTTTGTTTCCTTGTTGATCTTTTGTATAGTCATTCTGTCTATTATTGAAAGTTGGGTATTAAAGTCTCTATTACTTTCTGGTTGCCTCTTTTCCCTTCAATTCTGTCAGTTTCTGCTTCATGTACTTTGAACCTCTGTTGCCTGGTACATGCTTGTTTATAAATATTATATCTCCCTGATGTATCACCCATATTGTCATTATAAAATGTTCTCAGTGTCACTAGTAATATATATTGACTTTTCTAATATTAGTATAATCATCTGTGTCTGTTTTATTTTGTTTTCCTTTCCATTTTTTTCTTTTTGAGACATTTGTTTCTTTGAATTTAAACTGTCTCTTTATAGGTAGTGTATAGTTGGATTTAAAAAAAAATCTGTTCTGCTTATCTCTCCTTTTTGATTCAGGTGTTTACTTCATTGCAGTATATATAATTTGGTCATATGATGGGATTTCTATCTAGTTTGCTATTTATTTTCTGTACGTGTTGTGCATGTTTTCCTTTACTGTTACATTGTGGCCTTTTTTGGAATTAAATACATATTTTTAGTGTATTAATTGCATTTTACTAACTTTTGCCACTTTTAAGGTATTTCGTTAGTTGTTTCCTTGATGAATACAATTTACATCTTAATTTATAACGACATTGAATTTTTTTGGTCTTTGTGGAAAGTCAATGGACTATCCTCATAATTGGTGCTGGTCAAAGTAGATATTCACAGGCTAAACAATGAAGTTATATCTTTATTTTATATTATATATGTAATTTAACACAAAATACATCAAAGTCTAAAATGTAGGAGTGAAATTATAAAGCTTATAACAACAAACAGAGGAAAACCATCATAGCATTAGATTTGGCAATAATTTCTTGAACATAGCAACAAAAGATAAAAAGAAATAGAACACCCTGCAAATAAAACAGTGAATAAAAATAAAAAGTAAAATGTCTTTATTTGTGAAGTTACTAGACTACATCAGTATAGACAGAAATATTAGAACATTAGTTGCCTCTGATGGCAAGTGTAGCCCTCAGCTTGATGATGTATGTAAGCAGTGAGTAGATGACAGAACAGAATCTTCATTACCCAAAATTCTGCGACTTGTCTGAGAAAGAGAAATCATATGGGAATCTGACACCTAGGAAAATAAACCAAAAGAATGTGGCCTCTTAAATTTCAAAACAAGGAACGTTTTTTGAAGGAAGTGACTCATAGTGTCACAATCTTCACATACGTAATGTACACCAAGACTGAGCACTGTCTACTGGACTTGAGAGAAATAGTTGCAGAGCTGAGGACAATTAAATGAAGCCCTCAGGATTCAGGAAAAATGCAGGATGTTTTATGCAAACATAATGTGTGATTTCTGAAAATCAGACAAAAAAGCCTTAAGCAATGAAAGCAATTTTCAGAAATAATATATTGTGTCTGCCTGGAATATTAGTTATGACTTTTGAACATGGTTCTATATGTGATGATAATAATGCAAGCTTGTTCTGATTTCTATTCCAAAACTACTGCATCTTACCAGAAATCTCTTAAAATGATAAGGAATGTTATTTAAGAAACTTTACATGTAGCCACAGTTAATAACAAAATAAAATATCACATCTTCAGCATACTGAAGTTTACTTTACTTCTTATTCTGAAAATGAACTATGTATAAGGCCACTTCTAGTGCAAGGCCATGATTTCTTCGTTAGCTATAATTCTCTCTTCTAGCAAGGTTAGTTATGTCTTCTTCCAAGTGTAGAATGTTGTTCTAGGATGAAAAGCCCTTTACATTTTCAGACAATTGTATATTATCTGGAAGCAGGACTGTAAGGTCTTTACTATTTTAGACATTCTGAAGTAAAATTATGAAAGAAAATAAAGCAAGCTAGATAATGCTGTGATCTACTCTAAACATCTTCTAAGCAAATCTCTTTTTCTCTTTGATAACAGGTTTAATTTTTGGGAAGACTCTCTTATTTTTATAACATAAGAGTCTATAAATGTAAATGCATTACTCTCCAGGTGACAATCCTGAATTTATGTACTAATATCTAAGAATTTCACAAGTATTTAATATGCATATCTCGCTATCCTTCCTTTAACTCCAGCCCAAAGAACTTTGCAATGAGTCATGGAAAGTACCCGAGTGGATGCTGTTAGTCTTAATTCATCAATGGTTAGCAGGCTTTTTTAGCTATATAAAAGACCATAGCTGTAGGCCAAAAAGATTTTAAGACAAAGGCTTAAGATCAACGGTTGCAAGTTATTCCATTAGTTTTTTTTTTTACTAATCTTAGCTCTCTTTCAACTTTATGTTTGCTTATGGTTGTTATAATAGTAATCATTAGCGCTATTAGTTCTAACACATACTGATGATACATTGTGTTTCTAATATGGTTCTAAATGTTTCACTCATTCATGGTTAAAATATGAAATAAGTAAAGTTATTATTTTCTCTCTCTAGATAAAAAAATCTGAGACATGAGTGGGGGGTGTTACTTAGGGATAGAGTCCTTGCCTACAATGTACAAGGCCCTGGCTTTTACTGTTAGCTCTGCCAAAAAAAAAAAAAAGAATATAAATGAAGACCTCAGTTATTCCAGATTTTCCATTGCCTGGACTGTGGCTAGCTTCCTATTTTTCCAACCCTTCTTTTTATGTGACTGATGGTGGAAAATCATGTCCTTTACTAGTTAGTGTTAAGGAGCACAAGGTTAGGGGACAGTGAGAGTGTAGCCGACACTTTCAAACCCAGTCCACTGAGGATCCTTAGAACTGCCAGACCAGAAACTGTGCCAGCATTATGTCTTTCAGGAATGCCAACCTCTAGTCCTTTTACTAAGTGTTTTTGGCAGCAAAACACCATTGTGCCAAGAATTGAGATAACAAAAAATAAATAGAGGGAAAAAAGGAAAGATGGGAGAAAAGAAGAAGGAAGAATGGGAAGAAAAAGAGAAAAGAAAGAAATAGAATTCATTAGTCAGTTTTCCATTACTATAACAAAACACCTGAGATAGTAAATTTGAAAAGAAGAAAGGTTTATTTTGGCTCACATTTTTAAGGTTCTAGTCTGTGATCAGTTGGTCCTGTTACATTTATGCCAGTAGTGTTGCAGCACATCATGCTATGAATGTGTGGTAGAGCAAAACCACTTGCCTTATGGTGGCTGGGAAGGAAAAGAGAGAAAAAGGAAGGGGCTGGAGCTCTTATCTCTTCAGAGGCACACCCCTAGACTTGAAAGCTCCCAGTAGGCCCCACCTATTAAAGATTCCGGCAGAGGCAAACTGAGGGTCAACCTTGTAACTCACAGTCCTTTGGAGAACAGGTAAAATCCAAACTAGTGGTAAGGGAGGGAGAAAGAGGGAGACAAGCAGATGCAGAGAGAGATAGAGGAAGGGAGAGAAAGAAGTTGTACTTTTTAACTCTTTACTACACTCATGCATGGGACCCTTTTTCAGTCTGAAACAGTGGAAGATTCCTGTCTAATTAAAGTTCCTTTTATTTTAAATAGCAATTTTTTTGATCAAAGTTTTAGGTACTCGTGATTACTATTATTATTATTTGTTCTTAGCAATCTCACAAAACTGAACACATATTTTTGAAGGAAAAGAACAGGTAAGACATTACCATAATTACTTTGTAATGTGGAAGGAAAAAGAAGAAATGCCAGTGTTTTTGAGTAGAGACCCATCTAGTGGCCAGGATTGGACATAGCTGCATGTCGAAGACAATCACCTAGCAACCCTAAAGGTAAAAGCCAAAGGGAGGAGAGGTGATAAGCAGAGAGCAGTTTCCATCTTAGGTCATTTCTGGTTCTTTTTCTGGGATGTATTGTTGCAACCATCACTGTATAAATTATCACTCAAAATGCAGAGGAGATAGCAGGCCTACAAGAAGGTCACCAAGTAAAACACAGGAGCCATGTGGCCACAGGTCAGGGAACTTCAGAAACAGGAGAGTGTCCTAGGGCAATTCCTGTTACATTGCCTTTAAAGAAAGAAAGACCTTTTCTAAAAAATTTTTTTACATTTACCTATTTGAAGCATATAATAATGACATTCATCATACAGAGTTGGTACATGTACCTACCACATCTTAATTATTTTTATACCTGCTTCCCCTTTCTCTCTCCATTCTGTCAATCTCTTGATAACCTTCCCTCTGCGAAAGATCCATCTCTCCAACCTTGATTTATGACTCTGGACTCTAAAATCTATGAGATAATGAAGTTCTATGGTTTAAGCCTCTCATTTTACAAAACTTTGCTATGACAGCCCTAGAAAAATACAGTATTCTATTCAATTAATGTATGGAATTTGTAAGTATTCTTTTAAAATTACTATTTTTTATTATGTACTTTATTCTTTAATTTTTAAAAATTTTTATTGAGACATAATTTTTGTATGCCCTTATGGGATACATAGTAATTTGATCCACATATACAATGTTTAATATTCAAGTCAGGGTAATAAGCATTTCAATCTCTTCAAACAGTAATCATTTGTATGAGTCGGGAATTTCCTAGTCTTCTTTTCTTTTTGTTTTGACAAATATAGATCATTTTAATCAGTGTGCTACAGAAAACCTAGAATTATTCTTCTTTAATGTATATTTAATTCTTGCTATAGGGATTAACATAGGCATTCTTATTTCAGTTTAACTGTTCAATGTCACTAAAAATGCATGACATCACATGAAATGTAAGAAACTATAATTTTATTTGTTGCTCATTTTCCTTTGTGTTGCTGTTGCCATTTATTTTTACATATTGCCATTTTGTTTTTACATATTGGGTAAAACTACAATGTTAAGTTATTTTGTTTGCTTTAAATAGTTGTTTTTAAAATAAGAGAAGAAAAAGTCTTGTTCATATTCATCTAGATATTTACCTCTTTGTATTTTTTTGTAGATGCAAATTCCCATATGGTATATTGTCCCTTTAGCATGCTACTGCTAGTCTCTTATTATAATGGTTGATACGTTGTGTCAACTTGAGAAGCTTACAAGCAATTCAACAGGGGGCCAGAGTCCTCACTTTATAAGCATGCTGAGCCTGTGCAAGGGGAGGGCACGGAGATGGTGTAAGTGCTACAGCCACCCAAGGCTCTGCTCTTGTTCCTTTTGCTGTCTTCTGCCTCTTTGAAATATTGTCCCCGTGTCAGGCCACCCTGCCTTGGAGCCATCTGGTTACAACTGAAACCTCTACAAACTGTGAACTAAATAAACCTTTCCTTATTTAATTTGGGGCATTGGTTATTTTCTCTCAGCAATGAAAAAAAAAGCACCAAGGTGAAATTTGGTACCAGAGAAGTGAGGTCATTGTTATGGCTATACCTGACCATGTAGTTCAAGAACCTTTGGAAATGACTTGTGGAGAGTTTGGAAAGTTTGGAGATGTAGCCAAAGTAGAGTCAGAACACCTTAGACTGTTCTGTATGTGAGAATCTGGTCAGAGCTCAGAAGACCAAAAGCCTGATAGAAATCCTGCTGGTAAACACCAGGCTCCAGATATTTTCACTGGAAAGAAAGACTGCATTGGTTATTGGACTTTAAAAGATAAGGGTTACTACTTGGCAGAAAGTTTGTCTGCATTTTATTTGTGTCCAGAGATTTTTCCTGAGACTGAGATTAAGGGTGGCAAATTATTCTGGCCAAAGAAATTTCAAGGCAATTGAATGTTGAGGCTGTGGCATGGCTATTGTTGGGGGCTTTTGGCCAGGTCTATGTTGAGAACAAATAACAAAGAGCCAAGCAAGATGATTTAAAACGTTGTGAGTTTGACCAGAAAAGAAGCTCCTGTGAAGCTGTGGACTACAACAAGCTGAAGAATTCTTGATTGTTGAGGAGTAAGAGAATAGAAAATATGACCTTAGGGCATCACAAGAAACAGCAGGTCTTCACCTTTTGCAGCCTCAAAACTACAAAAGTAAAAGACTTTGCTTTAAGTAAAAGCCATAGAATACCATGTTCTAGAATGGCAGCAGCATAGACCATTTGTTCTTCAGAATTTCATTACAAGTGCCTAGCAATCCAGGCGCTTGACCTCTACAGCCAAAAGAGAGGAAAGCCTGACTATTGCTCCAGCTGGCAGTGGACATTGGCATCATCCATGTGGTGCTGGTTTTAGGTGCATGCAGAATTCAAGAATTGTGGCCTTAAGAAGACTTTCACCTCAGTCTCAGAAGGGCTAGGAGGCCAAGCAGTGTGTCTCTGAGAGGGCAGTGTGTTCAGCTGTGCTGGTGAAGTCAGAGGTATAGTAGAGAACCCAGAATGTTGTAGAAGCCAGCAACATGGCTCGGCTGACAAAACCTACAAGAGGGAATAGAGTGGGCCCAAGAAAGAAAGAAGCCATGGGAGCTATAACCACTAGAAATGCTGTAGGGGCAGAGCCATGCAATCTTTTTGGATCTCATAGTTTGTCACAGATTACTTTAGATGCTGCACATGGAACTACAGGACTTAATATTTGCCCCACTGGATGCTTGCTTTGGTCTCAGTTCTTTGTATTTCCCTGTTGATAACTTTTGGAATAGAAATGTTTATCTTGTGTCACTGAATGTTGCAAGTGTTTAACTTTACATTTTTACAAGGGTTTGCAGCTAAGAGTTTGCCTTTCCTCTCAGAGGAGATTTTAGAATTGGACTTTTCAGCAATGATGAAACTGTTAGGACTTTGGCAACTCTTGCAGATGGGACTAAATGCCTTTGCATAAAAGGATGTGTGTGAGTCTTTTGGGGGGCCAAGGATGTAATGTTATGGTTCTAATGCAATATAATGTTGATAGACTTAATACTGGTTCTTAAGGATTATTAAACCTGTGTTATAATATTGAAGCTGTGAAATGATAAGAATAAACTTGTGTTTGTATCTGTAAGATGATTTAAAGAAATGTGTCTGGTTGCCAAGTTGACAAGGGATGGATTGTAATGACTGATACATTGAGTCAACTTGAGAAGTTTAACTAGGTGATTCAGCAAGGGGCTAGAGTCTTCACTTTGTAAACATCCTGAGCCTGTGCTGATGGTGTGGGTGGGTGCTACACACCCCTAAGGGTATGTAGCCTGCTTATAATATAGGGGAGGAAAAGGATATTGTTCTTCCCTTTTTGCTTTTGTTGCCTTTGCCATCGTCCACCACCATGAATTGTTGCCTATCTTCTGTGCTTTCCTGCCTTGGAGCCAGCTGTGTATGGACTGTAACCTCCACAAACTGTGAGCTAAATACACCTTTCCTTCCTTCATTTCGGGCATTGGGTATTTTGTCTCAGCAATGAGAGAAAAGTAACTAAGACAACTGCCCTCACATTCTTCCAGATTCTTATCCCAAAATGCCTTTATTTCAACCTTGTGTTTGAAGGCCACAGTTTTAGATGGATTTTTCTGGCTGAGGACCATTCATCGTATTCCTATCTCCATTGTCTCTGATGGGAAGTCAGCAATCATTTGGATACTTGTTCCCCTTATATGTTCTTTCCCTGAGTACTTTTTAGGCCTGTTGTCATTTTATATTTTTTTTTCTTCTTTGAGATTTTCTGTGCTTTCTGGTTCTGCAAATTGCTTTTCATCATCTTTGGGAAGCTTTAGTCATTCGTTCTTCAAAGACTTTTGCTGTCCATCTCTCTTATTCCTATATCCTCATCTTTCCCCCCAACTCCCTCTGTTCCACACATTGGATAATTTCTATTCATCTGTCTTAAAACACATTGATTTTTTTCTTCCAATATGTGTAATTGGCCATTGAGCTCCTTCTGAGAATTTATTTTACTTCAGCTGCTGTGGTTTTTAGTTCTAGAGTTTTCATTTGATTCTTTTCATAGTTTATCTTGGCTGAGAATTGCTATCTGTTCTTTAATTTTCTTAATGTTCTTGACCATATTTATAATAACTACCTTAAAGTTTTTAAATGGTAATTCCAAAATCTTGTTTTTCTTAGAATGTGCTTGTTACTTCTTCTTTTATTTTAACGAGGTATTTTTTTTTCTTTTTTATGGATTGTGTTTTTCTGCTTTGTGCATGCCTTTTCTTTTAATTGTAAATGCTTGGAGAATTTGCCAGTGAAGATGTGTGCATCAGAAATATTTATTTTTGAAACCAGAGACATTTTATTGTTTAACATGTATAAGAGAATATATTTTCAGTTTCCTTTGCTGGACTTTATTGACAGTATTTTTATAGGAATTTCCTATTTTTTCTGAATATTTAAATTTTTAAAAATTTTTATTTTAAAGAGAATAAAACAAAAGAGGACAGAACAAAGCAGATCAGAACAGAACAGAACAGCATAAGGAACAAGAGAACTGGATATTAACAGTAGTTACCATAATGTCTCTTTCTTTGTAATAGTTGAGCATGGCTTCAAATATAATAATATCAAACATAACAAAAGAGTATAAAACCATTCAAAAGAATGAAAGATTACAGGATATTCTGAACTGAATAACAGAAAATGATCAATGGCTACTATAATCTCATTTTCCATAAAAAAATTGTTTATACGATCACATATATTAAAATCCAATAAGACACCACATGATAGAACCAATGGTAATAGAAGAATTAAAGCATGATAAGACTTCAAAGCAAGATGATATTAAATCAACAGTGGCTGCCATAATGTTTTATTTTCTTCAAAACAGCTCTTCATACCATCACACATAATAAAGTCAAACAAAACAGAATAAAACCATTCCAACTGATGAATGAAAACATTAAAAGGCTTCAAAGCTATGTAATAGGGAATTATGATTACCATAAAATCTTATGTACTCTTATCATTTCTCACACTAGGGAGACTATACGGTATTTACACATGTGAGTTTGGTTTATTTCACTTATGAGTATGGTGTCAAGTTGCATTCACCTATTTATAAATATGTCAGTGTGATCATTCTTTATAGCTGCATAGTACTCCATTGTATAAAAACACCAAAACTTTTTTATCCATTCCTCAGTTGATGAGCAGTTAGGTTGTTTCCAAGATCTGGCTATTACAAATTGTGCTGCTATAAACATGAGTGCACATATGTCACTGTTGTATGATGTATTCAGTTCTTCTGGGAATATGCCTAGAAGTGGAATAGCTGGGTCAAATGGGACTTCCAATCCCAGCTTTCTGAGGAACCTCCAGACTGACCTTCACAGTGGTTATACCAGTCTGCATTCCCACCAACATTGCAGAAGAGTTCCATTTTTCCCACAGCCTCTCCAGCATTTGTTGTTGGTAGTTTTTTTTATCCTGGCCATTCTTTCTGGAGTGAGATGGAATCTCAATGTGGTTTAATGTGCATTTTTCTAATGACTAATGATGATGAACATTTTTTCATGTATTTATTTGACATTCATATTTCTTTATCTCAACTGTGTATTCATTTCAGATGCCCATTTTTGGATTGGGTCTTTGAATTTCAAGGGTCTGATTTTTTAAAATTTTTTGTAAATTCTATACAGAAGTCCTTTTTCTGAGGGACAGTTCACTAAGATTTTTTCACAGTTTGTGAGTTTTCTTTTCACTCTGCTGGAGATCTCTTTCGACATGCGGAAACTCTTTAATAAGATGTGATCCCAGTTATTGATTCTGGGAAGTATTTCCCATGCGGTTTGATTCTTGTTCATGAATTCTCTACCTACCCCTATGAATTCTCTACCTACCCCTATGTCTTCAAGATTTTTACTGACTTTGTCTTCCAACAGATTTAGTGTTTCTGTTTTAATGTTTAGATCTTTGATCCACTTAGATTTTAGTTTAGTACATGGTGATAGGCATGGGTCTAGTTTTAGTTATCGGCATATGGATAGCCAATTTTTCCAGCACCATTTATTAAAGTGACTGTCATTTTTCCAGCGAGCATGTTTGGTCCCTTTATCAAAGATAAAGTGGTTGCATGTGTTTGTGGTTGTGGTTGTATCTTCCAATCTATTCCATTGATCTTCAGGTCTGTTTTTATTCCAGTACCATGTTGATTTTATTACAGTAATTTTGTAGTATAACTTCAAGTCAGTGATTGTGATGCTTCCTGCCTTGCCTTTGCTGCTTACAATTGCCTTTGCTAATCTAGGCCTCTTCTGGTTCCAAATGAATTTTAGGAATGATTTCTCTAGATCCAGGAGGTATGTTAGTGGTATTTTGATTGGGATTGCATTAAATCAGTATAACAATTTTGGGAGAATGGCCATTTTCACAATATTTATTCTTCCTATCCATGAACAAAGAATGTCTTTCCACTTTCTGAGGTCCTCTTTGATTTCTCTTTTCAGGGTATTATAATTTTCCCCGTATAGCTCTTTTACTTCTTTCATGAGATTAATTCCTAAGTATTTCATTTTTTTGGATGCTAGTGTGAGGAGTATGGCTTCTCTTATTTCTCTCTCAGTGCTTTTGTTGTTAGTATATAGGAATGATATTGATTTTTGAGTGTTGACTTTGTATCCAGCTACATTGCTGAATTTATTTATTACATCTAGGAATCTTTCAATGGAGTTTTGGGTGTCTTCTATGTAAAGTATCATGTCATTTGCAAATAATGATAATTTAATGTCCTCTTTTCCTATCTTTACTCCTTTTATTTTTCTCTCTTGTCTAATTGCTCTTGTTCATGAATTCTCTAGCCTACCCCAGAATCTGTCCATTTCTTTAGTGTTATCAAACCTATGAGAGTAAAGGTTTTTGAAGTAGGTTCTGATAATCTTCTGTATTTCCACAGGGTCTGTAGTGATTTTTCCCTTTTCATTCCTTATTGCACGAATCTGAGTTTTTTCTTTCCTTTCTTTAATAAGGTTGGCTAGGGGCTTATTGTTTGTTTGTATTGTTTTCTTAGTCTCTATTGCATTGATTTCTGCTCTGATCTTTATAATTTCCTCCATTCTTTTGGCTTTGGGCTTGGCTTGCTTTTCTTTTTCTAGATGTTTGAGTTGTAGCATCAGGTTGTTTATTTGTGTTCATTCTGTTTTCCTGATGTGGGAACTCAATGCAATAAATTTTCCTCTGAGGACTGCTTTCATTGAATCCCACAAATTCTGGTAAGTTTTATTTGTATTTTCATTTGCTGGTAGATATTGTTTAATTTCTTATTTAATTTCCTCTGTGACCCACTGATTGCTCAAGAGTGTATTACTCAGTTTCCATGTGTTTGTGGGGTTTTTTGAAGTTTCTATTATCATTAATTTCTAGTTTCATGGTGCTATGATCTGATAACATGCATGGGGTAATTTCAGTTGTTTTGCATTTATTTAAATATGTTCTGTGGGCTAGTATATGGTCTATTTTAGAGACTGTCCCATGTACTGCTGAGAAGAATGTATATTCTGATGTTGTTGGATGGAATACTCTATATATGTGTATCAAGTCCATTTGTTCACAGGTGTGATTCAGTTCTGTTATTTCTTTGCGGATTTTCTGTCTAGTTGATCTGTCCCTTTGTGTCAAGGGCGTGTTAAGGTCTCCTGTTATAATTGTGTTATTGCTTATTTGATTTTTCATTTCTGTTAATACTTACTTTGTATAGCTAGGTGCTCTGGAATTTGGTGCATATATATTTAAGATTGTTATCTCTTCCTCTTGAAGTTTTCCCCTAAGTAGTATGTAGTGCCCTTCTTTATCTCTTTGGATGATTCTTGGTTTGAAGTTCACATTGTCCGCAAACAGAATAGCTACCCCAACTTTTTTTGGGGGGGGTTCCTGTTGCATGAACTATTGCTTTCCATCCTTTGACTTTCAGTTTATGAGTGTCCTTTTGGGTTAGATGGGTTTCTTGCAGACAGCATGTGGTTGGATGCTGTTTCTTGATCCACTCTGCCAGTCTGTTTCTTTTGATTGGTGAATTGAGGCCATTTACATTAATGGTTATTACTGTTATATATTGGTTTATTGTTGACATGTTATCTTTCTGCTGTTGTATCTTTACCTTTCCATTCTGTTTAATTTTCTGCCTTGCTTAGTGGTTTTATCCTATGTGTATCTATAATGTCTTTCAATATTCTTTGTAGGGTTGTTTTGGTAATCATGAAGTTCTTCAGCTGTTCTTTGTCATGGAAGTATCTTATTTCTCCATCCATTTTGAAGGACAGTTTTGCAGGGTACATCACCCTGGGTTGGAAGTTGTTTTCCTTTAGAATCTGAAATACTTCACTCCATGCTCTTCTTGACTTCATTGTTTGTGTTGAAAAGTCTGCTGTGATTCTGATAGGTTTTTCCTTTATAGGTGATCTCTCTTTTCTCTCTAACAGCTTTTAGTATTCTGTTCTTATGTTGGATTTCTGGGAAGGTGATTATTATATCTGGGTGTAGCTTTATTTTGTTTATGGCTATTTGGAGTTCTCTATGTTTCACTAATCCATATGTCAGTTTCCATTCTCATGTTTGGGAAGTTTTCAGATATTACTTCTGTAAATAGCTTCTTGATATCCTTTGGCCTATCCCCTTCTTTTTCATTTATCCCTTTAATCTTATGTTGTTTTTCTTTGCATCATTTTGCAGCTGTTGAATTGTTATTTCCTGATTCCTTGTTTTTTTTTTTTTAAAAGATCTTCCCTTTCCTGTTCACTAGCTGCAATCTTATCTTTGAGGTCTGAAATTCTATCTTCACTTTCATTGAGGTGGTTTTGGCAACTTTTGGTAGAATTTTTTTATTTCCTGTATATCTCTTTGAATCTGCTTTATGCATTCTGTTTGTTTCTTATAGTGTTCATTTGGATTCTATCTATTTGCTTTATTCCTCTAATTTTTTAACTGTGTCTTCATTAGATGTGTTCAGTATTTCTTTCACTTCTTTTATCATTTCTTCTTTTACCTGGGAAGTTATTTCTAATTTGAGTTTCTCCATTGCTTCCCCGAGTTGCTTCTTTATTTCAGTTGAAATCATTTCAGTCATTTCAGGTGTATGGTTTCTATTTTATTGTATGTACATGGCTCCTAGGCTTTCTTGGGATGGGCTGGAGATTTGAGATTGCCTTTTAGTCTTTTGTTTTGTCATTTTCCTATATTTCCTTGCTTTGAGTGGTGTTCCAAAGCTTCCCCTGGGTGTGTTGGGAATCACCTCCTGCACCCTCAGTTCTTGGGACTGAATGAATGTCACTGAACTTGGCCCAGTCAGGCCTGCAGGATCTCCTGAGCCCAGTCCAGTGTTTCAAGGAATTGGGCAGGAACTCAATCACTGGGAGCGCTGGTCTCAAACTCTCCCCAGGCCAGTGCCAGAAGGCTCTAAGTCCCCCTGCGTGGTCCTGGCCTCCTGGACTGAAAGAAGGCCATTGGGCGTGGTGCACTGAGGCCTGTGAAACATCCGGAACCTAGTCCAGCGTCCCAGGGAGCTGAGCGGGAACTCAAATGCTGGGAGCACTGGTCTCAAACTCTCCCTGGGCCAGCGCAGGAGCACTAGGATTCACCTTGAATGGTCCTGACTCCCTCACAGGTTTTTGGCTCCCTGAGTTGAAAGACAGAAGCTGGGCATGGTATACTGAGGTCCGAGAAACCTCTGGGGCCCAGTCCAGTGTCCTAGGGAGCTGGATGGGAACTCAACTGCTGGGAGCACTGGTCTCAAACTCTCCCCATGCCAGTGCCAGAGGGCTGAAAGTCCCCTTGTGTGGTCCAGGCCTCCTGGACTGAAAGGAGGCCCTGAATATTTAAATTTATAAACACAAAGTTGTTTAGACTATCTTTTAAAAGTTTCTTACTATGGAGGATTTTGAGCATCGCAAATGTAGTGTTATTTTAGTGAATACCATACACCAGTTACTCACCCCTAAAAGACGATGCAGCAACATAAGAGAAATTCTGCTACTTCCTCCACTCACTTTTGATATTGAAACATCCCAGAAAACATACAATTTCATGCAACAGTATTTTGGTCTGTATCTCAAAAGGTACATATCTTTTTTCACTTGACTACATCATCACTATCACACTTAAAATATAGCAACAATACTGTAATTTCCAATACTTCCTGCTTAGATTTCCAGTTTTTCATAAATATTCTGTTTTTTAAAAATGTCCAATTTTACATTTTGGTTGCAATCTGTCAGTGTATCTTTTATGAGACCTCCACTGTTAGCTTCTTAATATATGTAGAACTTTACTGATATCTCTTTTTCCATTCATAATGTCAATAATTTGTTATTTCATGTTTAAAAATATTTTTCCAGGAATTTTTCAGTTTTATTAGTCTTTCCAAAGAGTCAAGTTCTTGATTTGTTGACTTTTGCTGGTGTATCTTTAATAACCCTAAGTTTTTCTCTTTTCCTTAATAATTTTCCAGCCTACATTTGTTGCTTTTATCTTGTTTTGTTTGAGTATTTTAAGACTAAATCTGGAAATTATTTATTTTCATAGTCTTTCTTATTTAATAACGTATCTATTTGAAGTTCTTTAAGTGGCATGTTATCTATGCCATGTTTATGCTGTATTTACATTATACCAATTATTTCATCATAATTTAATGAATTCAAATATAAATATATTTAAGTGTTTTGATTAGTTTTTAAATTCTAGTGTTACTTCTTCTTTGATCTATAGCCAAAGAATGTATTACCTGGTTTCATTTACCATATTCAGAGAACATACTGTCTACAATTTTAATTTATTGAAATACATAGAAACCCGTCTTATTGTCCAATAAATGATCAATTTGTTAACTATTTAATGTATAATTGGAAATAATTCATTTTCATGGTGTAGTGTCCATCAGTGTCAGATTACATTGTTTCATCACATTATTCTAAAGTTTTATAGCTGTACTTACTTGTTGCCTGCTTTCTGTATCTATTAGTGAAGCAAATATGACAAAAATCTTCAAATATGATGATAAATTTAAATATTTCAATTTTAAGTTCTTTCTAATTTAAATATTTTAAGATTATAGTATTAGGTACATACACATTTGCAATTTTGCTTTCCTGAAGTATTGACTCTTCTATCAATAGGAAATATTTTTTATCTTAATAGCACTTCCTACTTTACATTTGGCACTGAGATTTGTTTTCTTTAGGTTGATGTTTTCTTAGAATATGTTTTTGCATGCTTTTACTTTCAAATTTTATATATAGTCCTAAAATGTCTTTTAAGCCATGTAAAATTTTTGCTTGTTATATGATAGTTCAGTGGTTTTTGACAGATACATACACCCATGAAAATTCAACCACAGTCAAGATACAAAAGGTATCTATTGCCCCACCCTTTCTTTATGAAACATTTTAGTCCAGCTCTCTACAATCTCAGACATCCATAGACCTGCTTTTTGTTATTTCAGATTGATTTGCATTTTATAGATTTTGTGTAAGGGAAATCATAGAATGTGACTTGTTTTGTGATGAGCTATTTCTTTAGAGTAATGGTCTTAAAATTTTTCCATGGGGTATGTGAATCAATTGTTTGTTCTTTTTAGTACTGAGTCATATCCATTAACTATATGAATGTACTATAAGCTAATATATAAAGACTTCTGGAGTATTTTCATTGGGGTTACAATGAAAAAAAAAACCTGTAATAAACATTCATGTGCAAGTCTTTGTGCAAAAATGGTTTATTTATTTATTTGTATTAATATATCTATTTTATTATAAAAAGAAAAAAGTCAGAAAAGAAAAACAAAAAGCAAAAGAGATAAACAACAACAGCAAACCCAAAACAATAACAATATGGATTTTCAAAACAGAATAAAAGAAATTTAACAATGGTTGCTATATTGCATATTGTTCTTTTTTTTCAAAGAAAGAAAAGAAAATCAAAGAAAATAGAAAAACAGAAAAAAAGAGTAGAACAATACCGAATTAAAAAAAAATTAACATCATAAAATCACTAGTTGATACATTAATATTTTTATTTATTGGGTTAACTTCTAGACATCTAATGGCTAGTTCCCATTATAGGAGTATGTTTAACTTTGAGGAAACAGTTAATTTTCTAAACATGTTGCACCACTTTATACTTTCCTCAACTACCTATGAGGGTTACAGTTCCTCTAGATTCTCACTGACACTTGATAGGTTAAGTGTACTCAATTTTAACTGTGTTAGTAGGCTATCTTAGAACAGTGACAGATATCTCATTATGGTTAAATTTTTATTTCTCCAATCACCAATAATGTTGAGGGTCTTTTCATTGCTTATTCATGAGTATGTAGACAAGAAGGATTATAAACAAATGGTTGCATTCAACCAAGTCTCCAATGGCCAACCCAGGTACCACATGCCAGACATTCATGAATTTGAGTATTTGTTTTCCCACAGTGGTTGTTTTGATTTCAGAGTTCTTGTTATCTGAAACATCAATGTTAGTAGGCCCTGGCACCTATATTTTCCATAGGCAAAAAATTAATGTGAATATTATTTTTATTTAATCTCATAATTAGATAAATAAGACTGAACATGAAACAGTCTCAATTCTAAGAAAATAATAGAGCAGATTTTGGGAGCAGCATGAAAATTACAAGATTATGGTAGCTACTGTTTGCCAACAGATTAAATGTCCAAAGTGTTCAATAAATGACAATTGATGTGTCAGTTATGCCTCTAGAACACTGGAAAACTGTGACCCTTATGAATAACTCATTTATTCATGTGGAAGATTTGACCCAGTATATTTGATCAGGAAAATTACATCTTAGAACTGTATTTAAATATACTGTATTATGTATTTCTAAAAATGCTAATACGTTTGTATACATGTATGTGTGTATATATTTACATAATAAAGATTTTTTTTTAGTTTCCCATTACTTGGTTGTTCTCTCTCCCTCTCTGTTTTTTTGTTTTGTTTTGCTTACTTTTTTCATTAATTCAATTAATGTTTTTTTCAAAACCCACCTTCTATGGCAGTATGACTGGCTCCAGTGCTGAAATCTTATGTTCAGACCTCAAATGCTCTTCATTTCCTGGCTTTGGTTTCCTGCAGCATGTTCATTCTGAGGTTTGCTGTCCCTGCATTGTGACAGCTGGATGCCAGCAGCTTTGGGCTGACAAGCAGCCAGCAGAAAGCTATTGTTTATCCTCTTGTAATTTGAAAAGACTTAAGTTCTGAAAGGGAAGGACTTTGACCTGGTTCAGATCTTGTCCTCATAACAGAATACAAAACTCAGAGAAGTTTGGAGCCAAGAAGCAATCCTACTCCTAATATATGGTGAGCTATGGTATGGTGGTCTCCAAAGGAAAACTGTAGTGCATGTACTAAGGAATGTCAGAAGTATAAAGAATAGGCAAATCCCACAGATGTTCATTTACATCTGTACTTTTTCTTCTTTTAGTTGTGCTGAGAATTAATCAGAATTTCCTGCAGGCTGAGCATTTACTTGCCACTGAACTATGTCCTCAGCTTTTTTTTTTGGTATATTTTTCTATTTAGAGAAAAAAAGCAAAACAGAAAAAAGGGTAGAAATAATACAGAATTTCAAAAAAATAACAGCAAGAAATCACTAGATGATAAATTACATATTGTTATCTTAGAAGTAGTTCTTTTTTTTTTTTTTTGGTACCGGGGATCGAACTCACAATCTCATGCTTGCCAGGCAGGTGCATAAGCCACTGAGCTAAATCCCCAGCCCAGAAGTAGTTCAAGTTACAAAATCAGATGAAGATATACAAATGGCAAATAAATACATAAAGAAATGTTCACCATCACTGGTCATTCAAGACATGCAAATTAAAATAGCATTGAGATTTTATGTCCTCAGCTTTTAAATATATACTTTTAATGTTTTTTATAAGGCACTTGCATTTCTTGTTTATCAATAAAAGGAGTTCTGGCTATTTTAAATAGTTTCCTGGCAGTCTGATACAGTGTTCAAAGCACAGCTTATGTTTTATTTATCTGTATACTCCCTGCATATAGTACAATTACTAACACATTGTAGCCATTCATTGTATTTGAAAGCTTTCATGAAATTGGCCACAAGATGTCCTTCAAGTACCAAGAGGTTTTTTAAAAAAATCTAGTCAGTTTTGTATTTCATTTGATTTACTTTGAGAATTCTTAACAGGATAATGTTTATTGAGATTTTTGTTCTCAATCTGATTATAAAATATTATACCTTAAGAAATCAGCTATCAAATACTTGGGGTAATAGACATCTTCAAACCAGAGTTAAAGGAATATTCCCAGATGTTATGTGAACTTGGATCTTTTAAAGGTCTACATAAGGCATCATGAACCTGTGTCCTGATTGTTCACTTTCCTCCAAGGACATCATAAGCTTCATTCCCCCACACTGCTGCCTTTTACGTCTATACCAGCCAATGGGCTCAGTCAGGTCTCCCAGTTACTTGGCCTGGCCAGCTAGCAGTTCTGCATCAGTGTCTTGGGCTCCAGGGTCCTTTGTGTCCTGCTCCACCATCTTGCAGCATGGCTGGGGATCCAGTGACATGGCAGTGGAGAGAGCAGTGGGTCTGTTGGGAGTTGGTGGCATCCAAAATCAGAAGAAGACCATGTGAGACCTGAATGATCACTTGGGCTTCTATGTATATTGAATTAGGAACCCGGAGACTGATACTTATAGAGCAAACTTCAGGAATATCTGAAGAAGGGGCCTAAGTCAGAGACTAGAGGCATTATTTCAAGACCATTAAGGGGCTGGGGGCTCAGATCTGCACAAATTGTATGGATAATGTGTGTATCATTGAACCATTTGAAAATGCTGATCTTGCTGCCAGTGGCTTTAGAATCAAGTAATGAGATGGTGCTGACCATGCTTGTGGAAAACAAGATCCATAAGCTCTACAATGTCATTGATGAAACCAGCATCCCTGTGCTACAGCTGGAGGGGGAAATTGAGGGCCTCTAGGGTGAGTGTCCATTCAAAAAGAAGACCACAAGAGAGAAGTTCAAAGCAGATAGCCAGCTTGAGGTTCACAGAGGAGTTAAACACTGCCGAAACTCAGGACCTCAGTAAGATCCTGGTGGGCAGTGGACCCAATATGAAAAGATGGCTCAAAAGAACCAAGTGGATCTGAAGGAGTAGTGGTCCCAGAAAACAGAAGAAAGCACTACTGTAGTCCCCTTGCACTCTGCTAAGATCAGTGCTGTCAACATAGCATTCATGGTACTGTGAGATGCATGGCCCAGTTCTTGCATGTCAATTTGGACTCAGTGAGAAATCTGAAATCCAGTTTGGAGAACAGCTGGAGGGACATGGTGACCATGCTATGCAAGATGGAACAGCACCATTAAGTCCTGCTACATCTGGAGTCAGAACTGGCACAGATCTGGGCAGAGTGGCAGCACCAGGCCTGAGTAGGGATGTGTGGCTGAACCTCAAGGTCAAGTTGCCGCCCACTGCTGCCTGCTGGAAGTCAGAGAGGACTTCAATTTGGATGATACTCTGGGTAGCAATGAGTTGGTGTGAAGCCTCTAAAAGACCACCATGTACAGCACTGTGGATGACAAAATGGTATCTGAGACCAATAACACCAAAATATTGAGACATGAGTCAGGAGTAGAGTGCCCATGGGGTAAGGGGCTAATAAAAGTTAAGAGCTCATTGGAAAAAAATCCATATTAAACTATGGAGTTTCTAAATTATGGGAGTCCTATGGCCACTGTGAATTCTTATCAGAAAATATCACTATTTTAAGACAGTATTTATAGCAATATTATATTCTTTAAGGTTAATTTAAAAGGAAGAATTAAAGTGTGCCCTGTTAATGTTTACTGCAAGATTCTCTATCTACTTTTGTTATAAATATGTGCTCTAGAGAATGCAGTCTAGATTGGAATTAAGGAAATTCCCATCAGATTTTCCAAACATACCCAAATTAAGTTTGCTGTGAAGATAGCACCAAGGTTTTCCACTCTTACTTAAATGGATCTCACCACCACTTGAATCACTAAAGGTGATCTAAAATAGACACAGCCTTCCCTCAGTACACATGAGGCATTGTTTCAAGGAACTCCCCATCCCAAGGAGACCATAACCTTTTGTGCAGTCAAACATAAACTACATATATCCTCCCATATAATTTTAATCACCTCTAGATTATTCATCATACCTAACATAGTATAAAAGCTATGTATATTCTGTGTTGTTTAGGGAACAGTGATAAGTAAAAATGTTCATACATGTCCAGTAAAGACACAGTTACTTCACAAGCATTTTGCTTGGAGGATAGTTAAGTCCATTGAGGAGAAATACGTGGATATAGATGGCCTTTTTTACTTCAAAGGTCTCTGAAAAGTGGTGAGCATTCTGAAAATTACCTCTGCATGTAATGTGTGCATGAGTTGCAGTAAACATGGCTGTATTAGAAGGGTCTGGAATGTTCTGAGACAAAGATATTTTTATGCAGCCATGAAAGATGAAATGCTTTATAATGGAGATTTTTAAATTTTATTTTATTAAATTTTATTTTAAAGAGTGTAAAATTGAACAGAACAAAACAGATCAGAGGAAAACAATGTACAACACTGATTTCAAAGCAACACAACAGGAGATCGTCACTGTCTATCATATTGTCTCTTGTTTTCTTCTAAATAGTTGTCCAAATCTTCACACACAAAGAATTCATACAAAACAAAATAGTATTAAACTGATCAGAACAGGATGATGAAGGCATTTTAGGTCTTCAAAACCAAACAATAGGGAAGTCAACAATGGCTGCCATAATATCTCTCATTCTCTTCAAAATAGCTGCCCATACCTTCATGTATATTGAAATTAAGCAATACAAAACAGACTAAAATCACTCTGAACAAAGAATAATAGTATTGCTGGATTTCACAGCAGGACACTAAGGAATCAGCACTGGGTACCTTAGTGTGTCTTTTTCTTCAAAGTAGCTGTTCATTTCATCATGCATTATATAATTGATTCTCATAAACTATTTACAAGAAGTTCTATACATGTATGAGTCTCTACATGTATACTTATCCTTTCTGTATTAGAGGGAGAAAAAAAACAAAACAAAATGAATTCTTAGAAAAACACAAAGCAGAAGAGACAAATAACAATAGCTAAGAGCCCAAAACACCTGACAATAAAGGCATTCAAAACAAGGTGGTATGTGCATAACTAGGGTTGTTATTTTACATAATGATCTTCAAGAGTTCCTCAGGTCACCATACAATAATATGCACAGTTGTTCCAATCCTATGAATGTTAACTGTTTTGTTCCAAGAACTGATAGAATTTGTAGCACAATCATCTTAGCTATCCTGAGTTTATATAATTTTAGACATTTTTTCTTTTTCCTCCTTTTCCCTGAGATCTTATTTTTCCCCTTTAAGCAGATTCTTATCCTTTAACTGTATTTACTGAGTTTTTTTGTACCTTATGTACTCCTACCATTTCTTATACTAGGGAGACTATACGGTATTTACACATGTGAGTTTGATTTATTTCACTTACAAGTATGGTCTTGAGATGCATCCATTTAGTTATAAATATCTCAATGTGATCCTTCTTTATAGCTGAGTAGTACTCCATTGTATAAAAATACCACATCTTTTTTATCCATTCCTCAGTTTATGGGCATTTAGGTTATTTCCAAGTTGTGGCTATTACAAATTGTGCTGCTATAAACATGAGTGCACATATATCACTGTGATATGATGTTTTCAGTTCTTCTGGAAATATGGCCAGAGCTCACTGATTTTTTTAACCCACTGGTAGGCACTATGAAGGTTGAGTTATATCCTCTGAATTCATATGGTAAGGTTCCAAACTTGAGTACTTAAGAATGTGACAGATGGATATAGTGGGGTTAGGGGCCCATTTTTAGGATGGGCCTTTAACCCAACATGTCTTGTGTTCTTTTGAATATGGACACGTACGTACCCTGACACACAGGGCAAAAAGCAATAGGAGGACCAGAGTCAAGCCACATTCAGGGAGACAGGGAAGCTTGCACCTGATTCTTTCTCCATGTCTTCAGGAGGAACCAACCCTGTATCTACCTTGAGTTCTACAACTGTGGCACAACAGATTTCTGTTGTTTAATCCATCCAACATACCTGGAAAATGAAAGTTAGCAGTAATTGCCTTAAAGAAGTGATTACTGTTGATAATAAAGTAGAAATAGTATATCAATTGTATGTTAGTTGATTATTTTTTTTTGCAAATATTCATCCTTATTCAGTATTGGCTATTATGTAGCCACAATTTAAATTTAGTATTTCCTTGGGAAGAATAAATGAAGTGATTTGTCCCTGGAGTTGTAAACCACAAGTAGATTTGAGTTTCTGATCCCACTAAATAATATAATTTTGGAATCATTTAGTATAGCTTCTCTTATTATAGATGAAAAAATTAAGGTAGTAAGGTATCATGGTGTATGTCAGTGGCCTCCAGGCCTCCTGTATTTGCATTGTGCATTTGTGATTTGTTCATTGTCTAGTGCTTGGATTGGTGGTGTCAGTGCTACACCCTCCTAGGGGTGGAGCCAGGATGTGATGTAATGGTAGGAAGAAGGTGTGTCTCTCTCTTGTCGGTTTCCGCTTGCTGTTTGCAGCTGCCATGAACTGCGGCCCCGCCATGCCACCCTGCCTTGGGGCCAACTGAGTATGGACTGAAACCTCCAAAAACAGTAAGAAATAAACCTTTCCTTTTCCAACTTTGGGTATCAGGTATTTTTTCTCAGCGATGAGTAAAAAGTAACTAAGACATAAGGTTTCAGGACAAAACTCTTATCTGTCAAAACTTTCTGTCTCTAAGGAGGTAAAGTGAGGAAACTTGCATCTCGTCCATTTGACTGATCATCTCATCCTGGTAGGGTAGAAGGATACTCATGAAAGTGATATTCTGGGTACTCTTGAAGTGTGGGCACACCAGTCCTCTGATAAGCAGAGTATAGGTGAAAGAAGACCTAAAACCCTTGAAACAAAACTTTTATTAATAAATCATTCAGAGCTGTCCTGAAGCCTCCTTACTATCTTGCCTCTCTGGGTCTGGTGCCTTTCCCTTACACTAAGGACAACTTAAACTCTTCTCTAGCCAAAGTTATAGCCCATCTTGAGTCCTCCCTTTGGTAAATCACCTCTCCTCTGTTATCTCCTCTTTGCTAAGTCTTAGACATTCCTCTTACAGACTGAATTCTATTTGTCAAAGTTCATAGGTTGAGCCCCTAAATACCAGTACCTCAGGGTGTGACCATATTTAAAGATAAAGTATGTAAAGTAGTAATTGCAGTAGAATGAAGTCACCAGGGTGCATACAGATCCAATATGACTTGTGTTCTTAGTACAAGAGGAGACTAGGACACAGGCAACACAGAAGGAAGACAGTGAGGACACAAGCTAAAGATGGTCACCTGTGAGCCTGGAAGAGGCCTCAGAAGAGGCCAATCCTACTGACACTTCAATTTCAGATTTCTGATCTCTAGAATAGAAGAAAAATGAATTTCTGTCATTCAAAGCCACTCAGTCTGTGATATGTTTGTCATGGCAGCCCACAGAATTTCTTCTTTGAAGAGCCAGACAATGTGTAACTACCATGTCATTACCTAGCAACTTAGGACATACCATATACCAATCAGGTTTTATTTTTACCTTGACACATTTTTAAACCTTAGTTTCCAAACATAGGACCTCCTAAGTACACTTCAATGTACCTGAGTCTGTTTTGAGACCTTTTCCCTAGCTAACACATTTTATGGTAAAAATAGTTATTCAAAGTTGAATTTTTTTTTGTCTTTTATGAAATCTGGAGCTGTCTTAGTTGTAAACTCAAAATTATTGCCAGACCTTCTTCCAACATAGAAGTACCTCTTAGTCACAGGGAACTTGATGAACCAGCTCAAATGGAGGCATCATGTTGATCCTCACAAGCTATGGTAGCAGGAATTTTCTGGAATCCAAGTTTTACTTCAGAAGGATTGTTTTAACTTTAAGAGTATAGGAACTGTGGTGGAGTCAAAGGTTTGTGTTTTTGTCAGATGAGGCCTGTCAGTGTCCCGGTGGATGAAGGTGCTGGCGAAACAACAGGCAATGCCATCGTGGCTTCTGAAATCAGACCATGACAGATCATGGCCTGATAAAGAGGTTTATAACCTAATCCTAGAACCTGTATGTTCTTTTCCATGGCAAAAGAGATTGTTCAGCACCCCAGGCTGCTCCCTGCCAGGGGGAGGAAGAATACCGGGCTCCACCCCTGTTCAGTGTGGGGCCTGCCTGTGCTGGAGCCCTGCCACCTCAGCAGCCCGGAAGAGGAAGTCACCGAGCTCTGCCCCTGCTTGCACCATTGGGCCTAGCTAAGCACCTTGGTGCCCTGGCCTGCTAACAGCTGGCTGCCTTAGAAAGAGTGCTGAAGGATATCCTAGATAAAGATAAAAATGACCACAATTTCCAGAACAACAACCGAAAGAAACCACCAGGCTGGACAAAAAATTAAACAAGGGAAAAAAGCAGGAAACCAACAATAGGAACACAACATGGCAAAGTCAAGCCAGTACATATCAGTGATAACCATAAATGTAAATAGAGTCAATTCACCTGTCAAAAGAAGCAGGTTGGCAGAATGGATCAAGAAACAGGACCCCACATTATGCTGCATACAAGAAACACACCTGGCTCAAAAAAAAAAAAAAACTCATAAACTAAAAGTCAAAGGATGGAAAACAGTATTCCATGCAACAGGAACCCAACAAAAAGCAGGGGTAGCTATTCTTTTTGCAGACAATGTGAACTTCAAACCCAAAAGGATTAAAAGAGATAAAGAGGGCCACTGCATATTTGTAAGTGGAAACCTACAAGAGGAAGAACTAACAATTATAAATATATATGCACCAAATACAGGAGCACCCAACTATATAAGACAAATACGAATGGACATGAAAAACCAAGTACACAAGAACACAACTGTAATAGGAGACCTTAACAACACCCCACTGTCACAAAGAGATAGATCAACTAGACAGAAAGTCAGCAAAGAAAGAACTGAATCATACCTGTGAACCAATGGACTTAGTGGACGTTTACAGCGTTCCACCCAACCACATCAGAATATACATTCTTCTCAGCTGCACATTGGATATTTTCCAAAATAGGCCATATATAAACCCATAAAGCATTCTTAAGTAAACGCAAAGGGAGTGAAATTATCCATCCATAATATCTGATCATAGTGCACTGAAATTGGAAATCAGTGGCAAAACCCCCTGCAAAACCTGCATAAATACATGGAAATTAAATAAAAGCCTTCTTAACAACCAGTGGGTTACAAATGAAATTAAAGAAGAAATAAAACAATACCTACAATACAATGAAAATGGAGACACAACATACTGTAACCTTTGGGATGCAATGAAAGCAGTCCTAAGAGGAAAATATATAGCAATAAATAGTCACATCAAGAAAATGGAATGAGCAAAAATAAATAACCTAATGCTACATCTCAAGCTCCTAGAAAAGGAAGAGCAAGTCAAACCCAAATCTCATAGAAGAGAGGAAATTGCAAAGATTAGAGCAGAAATTAATGCAACTGAAACAAAAAAAAACAATGAAAAGGTCATATCACAGTGATATATGTGCACCCATGTTCATAGCAGCACAATTTGTGATAGATAAATCTTGGAAACAACCAAAATGCCCATCAACTGCTGAGTGAATGAAAAAAATGTGGTATTTTAATACAATGGAATACTACTCAGCTATAAAAAAGAATGATCTTGAGGCCTTTATAGGTAAATGGAGACAACTTGAAAATATCCTCATTAATGAAATGAACATGACTCACATTAGTAAATATCACATTGTCTCCCTAGTGTAAAAAATAATAAAAACTGACAGAATAATGAGACCCAAAATGTATAATAGATATTGTGCAAATGAAAGGGAAGGGAAGGAAAGTGTTCTAAAGAGTATAACGGTATGTATAGTGTGTAAAATAGATGACCATATTACTGAACTTCTGTTGCAACATTGAAAAGAAGGCTTTTAACTGACAGTGTTTGAGTGGCTAGCCACTAATTATGCTCTGATTTTGTGACTATGGCAACTATTTTTTAGGATGACAATGAGTAATGTATCAACTAGTGATTCTATGATGATTTTTTTTAAATTTGGCATTGTTCTACCCTTCTTTTATGCTTTTCTGTTTTGTTTAATTCTCTTTCCTTTCTTTGAAAAAAAAAGAATATGCAATATAACAACCATTGTTAAATTTCTTGCATTCTGTTTCAAAAACTTACATTGTTATTGTTTTGAGTTTGCCATTGTTGTTTATGCCTTTTGCTTTTAGTTCTTCTTTTCTGACTTTTCTCTTTTTTAAATAAAATTTAAAAAAAAGAAAAGAAACTTGCAACTTGAAAAAAAAATAAGATTGTTCAGAGCACCTTAAGCTGGGGATCTTGAGATGGGGAGCTTTATCTGAATTCTTTGACACATGATGACAAATATCATCTTACATGAAGGAGAAAGGTAGGAGAGTTACATTGAGAAGCGTAACTGATGACAGAACAGAGTGGAGTGATGATGCCACCAACTAAGAGAGAGGCAGCCTCTGGAAGCTGGGGGAAAATAAGCAAGTGCTGGACTTTCCCCGTGGAACTTGTAGAAGGGACACACCTCTGCTGAAGCCTTATGTTCAGCCCCCCTAAAACTCTTGTTGGACTTCTGACTTCCAGACAGATTTGTGTTGTTTTAAACCATTAAAGCCATCATTATTTCTTACAGCAAGCACAGTACACATACAGAAACTGATACAGCTTGTTCAGTAGCATAATTGCTGAGTCCTGTGTTCCCCAACATATTAAGCTTAGCTCTGGTATCCCGTGAGAGTTTGCATTTTCTGTTCTGTGGATGCATGTAGAAAGCATTGGATTAATTTGATCTAATCCCCTGATCTTTCAAGCCATCCAATTAATCAAATTGGAGGAGACTGTTCTGTATCTGCTTGATCTGATTATTGTACTAAATTGATTGATTAATCTGATAAATTAATTTATAATGATGCATTAATGGTTGTCAGTGCCTAAATGAATAATCTCATTTGGAAAATAGAAAACACTTTATCAGACTGTCTTTTTTCTTTTTTCAAAACTTTAGGATAAAAGGTCAAGCAGAAAAGCAGCTGGGGATCTTTGTGATTATTGTTTTTGGATATTTGGGAGAGGTGACTGTTTGAGAAGAGTCATCCACAAATCCCTCCTGTCTGTTGGAGACAGAATCAAGGGGAAGTGACAAAACTGAGTTACCACCACTCTGTAGGGAAAGGAACAATTTTGACAGTCAGCGTGACCAGACCTAAGGTGTTGGATTCCATCTGCTTCATTGAATTCTGATGGCTCTTGTTTGGAGTCCATTCTTGGGCAGAGATGCATCAACGCTATGTGCAGGTGATAGATATACTACACATAGCAAAGAGACCTGTACCTGGGTTGCCCCAACATAACAGGGTCTGTGCATGGCAATGCCTATGGGGCTTGGCAGCAACCTAATAAGTGATGTGAGGTGAAAGACAACTATTGGGAGCTGTCAGTTTCTGTTTGGGGAAACTATCCTGCCCTTCATCTGCCCGTGGCTGCTCTCTGAGCATGTGATTAGAAACAATGTGTTCAAACCCCATGACAGTGCCAGCACAGATGAAGCAACTGGTTAAAGCAGGGCTGTTGATGGTGATCGGGTTGGTAAAGCAGTGCATCCCCACCATGATGTTTAATGGTTTATTAGCCACCCTTTTCTTTTCCTTGTTCTCCATTTTCTCATCCTCCCATAATTTTCTTGTTTCTCTTCAAGCAAATCATTCCTTTCAAAGTATTTTCAGAGTTCCCATGACCTTCAGAAATAAATATTCACACTGAAAAGGCTTTCAGAAAAATCTTTGAACCAAGTAGGAGGCTGGATTGTCTTAAGTAACACCTTGGAGAAGGGCTCTGTTTCCCATTGACCTTTATCCCTTTGAGAACTAGGGAGAGGGCAGACTTAGGTGGAACCTGGGTGGTGCACCTTTAGGTTGATGGTCTTACAGTCTTCCAACACCAACCAGTGGAGTTGACTAGAACTTCTCAAACCCGAGGGTTCTTGTGGGGAGTCAAGCCTGAATGTGATTTATAAGGTCAAAGCAGAAACAGCTCATGTGGTCTGATGGCCATGGACAGACTCCCCACTGGTACTTGGATCCCAAAGCAATATTGAAGTCACCTCAGAAACTAAGATATGCTTGTACGAAAAAGTGGGTGACACAGGATTTCTTTTTTTTTTTGGTGCCGGGGATTGAACTCTCGACCTCGCATTTGCCAAGCAGGCACTTATGCCGATAGGTAAGCCCCCAGCCCCCGAGGATTTCTTGGTGGAGATGATTTTTCTGCAATGTAGCAGAAATGAACTTCTAGCTATGATGAGATTCAACCTTGGAAGAATATCCCAGAGAGAGGCTGTCTCCTCTAGGGAATAAGAATATGGTTCCATTGACAGATTGTTGAGTTTTGTGTCCTAGCTCTGCTTCTGAACTACCCCTGTGTGGGTGGGAAAGTGGCATGACTTCATTGTATTTTAGTTTTATTCCCTGAAAAATGACTCTAATAGTACTTACCTTTGATAAATGCAGTAGCCCACTACCAGTAGCAGTGATGAACACCTGAATCTGTGGCCCACAGTTGACACATGATATTTTAGGATTTATCAGGCTGCAAGGAAATAAACTTCATTACATCCCTCAATTTCCTCAGTGATGATACACCTTACGGTGAGACCAGTGAGACCAAGACTGAGCAGATGCAACCACTGTGATGTCTTGTGTTCATGTCAGGCTTTACAGCATGGAACTGGCATCCTGGAGAAGATCTCATTGACAGCTGAGTGCAAGTGCTTTTCCTTCCTTGAACTCATTGATTTCCACTCCATATGCCACAGGAACACTAATAGGCTGTTCTTATGGCCTCCTAGCTACCTTACTTTCACCCCAAACCCATCACAAATGTATTTGCCTTATACATTCCTAAAAATTATAGTTTAGCTTGGCATGTGGCTTGTATTTATAACGCCAGCATTTTAGGATGCTGAGACAGAACGATGAAAAGTTCAAGTCCTTCCCAGGCAATTTAACTCAGCAAGACCTTGTCTCAGAAATCTTGGTGATGGGTCTGGGAATATAGGTCAGTGCAAAGGCTCTAGGTTCAATCCCCAGTACAGAATAAAAGATCTGTCTGCAGAGTCTCTCTTGATTGATGCTACTATGCTCTGCTGGCTACTCCAGTTCTGTCCTTGTCCAATGGACATAGGCTGTAGAGCTTAGATCTAGCTGAAGATTTAAGACATGATTCAGAATTATAGAGACGTGGGAAATCACAGCATCTTTGCAAGCCACTCATGTTACCTCTGTACAGTTCTAGAATGTATCTGTGATTACTCTAGTTTTTTGCTAGTTTCGGGAGAATGGAGTCAATCACTGAAGGTAAGTTGTAGCTACAAGTTTAGATGAAAGTTGCATAGAAACATGGATAATTTGTATTGAATAATTTGCATTCAATTCTATATACTGGATATGACTTAAGACCTTAGAAATTATGGTCACACCTCTGAATCAGTGGGTGGTTCTGTATCCATGGTTTCAAACCATGGTTTCAAACCAAAAAAGTAGATGTACTGGACATGTGAAGAGTTTTTTCTTGTCATTATTCCCCTAAACAATGTTACTATTTACCTAGCAGTTACACTGTGTTAAATATATTAGGTCACCTAGAGATAAAGTGTATGTAAGGATGTATGTGTGTAATATGTAAGTATTATGCCATTTTATAAAAGGAACTTGAGCATCCACAGATTTTTGTATTAGAAGAAGATATTATCTGCCACAGATATTAAGAAGCAACTGTATTAATTCATCTGATGCTTAAACATTTTTATAGATGAACAAACTTAGCAGGAGAGGAATGGTAGCCTTAGAATCAAACATAAACAGCTGGAGA
Source organism: Dolichotis patagonum (assembly GCA_004027295.1). NCBI lineage: Eukaryota > Metazoa > Chordata > Mammalia > Rodentia > Caviidae > Dolichotis > Dolichotis patagonum. The sequence goes on along the minus strand of PVJX010006571.1, from coordinate 40,864 downwards.
TTAGCAGCACACACTCATAACAGCAGTTCCAACCATGGGGACAAGAGAAGGAGCATATCTGTGTAGTATCAGTTGTCTTGCTGTTAACAGCTCACCCCAACATACCACCACAAGGTGTAGTAGCTTAAAGAACACACTTTTACTTTCTGACAGTCTCTGTGGCTCAGAGCTCTGAGCCTGGCTCATCTGAGTCCTCTGGCTCTGGATTTCTTAGGAGGTGGTTTTGAAGCTTCCAGAGGGGGCTTCAACCATGCCCAGGTGCAAACCAGGGCAGAATGTGCACCTCCAGGCTATCTGTTGAGGCTATTAGCAGCCTTCCTTTTTGCCAGGTATAATGGTTGATACATTTTGTCAATTTGAGAAGTTTAGAAGTTTAAGCGGCTGTGCAAGAAGAGGGCATGGAGACAGTGTGAGTGCTACACCTGCCATAGGACGAATAGCCTGCTTAATAATATAAGGGAGGAAAACAGGTTTGTTCCCCTTTTTTGTTATTGCTGCTTTTTCTGTCTTCTGTCACCTTGAACAGTTGCCGCTAGCCATGCCACTGTGCCTTGGGACCAGCTGATTATGGACTGAAAACTCCATGTGAGCTAAATAAACCTTTCCTAATTTTGGGTGTTGCGTATTTTGTACCAGGAATGACAGAAAAGTAGTCAACACACTAGGTGTGCCTCTTCATAATTTCCTGCCTGTCTTCAAGTCCTTATGGGGCACCCAAGACAATCCACAGTCTTTTTGACATCCCATCACTTCTGCTGCATTCTGATCATTATAAGCAAATCAGTATGTCCAGGCCATCAGTGTGTGCTGATGGGAAGGGAAGATACTGTGGCAGGGCTCTCTGGGAGACAGTTTAGAATTGCCTGCCATAACAGCCTTTGGAAACTGGGACAGTCTATATGAACAATACAGGTGAACTTCAGATTTAAACTGTCAGCGATGTTTTCTTTACACTTCCCAGTAAGAAATGCATTTTGGTCTTCATCTTTTCAGGAAAGGAAATAACCTTAAATTTATGTATTTATTAAACCATAAAAAATTCTGTATTTTCTAAAGCACCCTCCCCCATGTCGGAGAACTAGCCCACTAATTGTACTGTGGAGCTCTTTGTTGGAGATGAGGAAATAAAAAGGGATGTGGTCCTCTTTTCAGCCTCCAATGTTTCCCACCTTTCTGGTAGCAACTACCCCTTTGTATTCAGCAACACCTCATGTCCCTGCCATTTCACTGCCCAGCCTTAAAACTAGGTCAAGCTGCTCTTTCATTAAATGTTCCCCAAATATAGCACTGTCAGTTTCAGGATGGTTTTCCAAGCCTGGTCAGCCAGTGAGAAAGCCTGAGGTGCCTTGAGGGTTGCCATGGCAATCACAGATGAGAACAGCGATGAGGACACCAGGTTAATAGGCTGTCTCCTCACACGCAGGATTGCAGGGAGCAGGATGCTGGAGCCTGGAACCAGACTGTGGTGCTCTGTGCATACAGAGCAGCAGGGAGCACCTGAAAAGCTACTGCAACTAAAAGCAGATCAGGGTGGCACTCAGATTCAGTACCCTGTATACTGACCCTTGTTGGGGTGTTGAGAATCAGGGGAAAGCTTCTGTGCCCCCAGGACACCCCAAAATCAATCTCTCCTTCTAAGGTTCCCTAACCTGCATGTGCTAATAATTTAACACCTCCTGTAAACAAGGTCTCTTGCACAAGTTGAATAGGGATGCTTAGAAAAGGATGCATGAACCAAGGAATGGATCTGTACAAAATTTGTGATCTGAGTCTTATAACAAGAACAAGTATTCTGTAGCAGTCTGCTTCTGCACATATTCTGTACTTTATTTTTTTCTGTTGTGTGTTTTCTTTCTGTTGAACTAAATCTAAATTATTTTTCATTCTTACAAGATGATTGCTGCCATCTGCTGGCCTGACTCAGTCAGTGCACTTTAAAATTGTAAGCTGAATAGCCAGGTTAAAACACTTGAGTATTGGCCATTGTCCTAAATTGCTCCTTGACCTCTTGGGTTTTTAACCCAGTGGTGAGAAGCTTGACAGCTCAGGATCTTCCAACATACAGTGTTGTGTGGGGACTCCTTCATAGGATGTACTGATATGACAAGAGCTATGATGCAAGAAGGCAGAGAAGGTAGCTGGGGCAGGTGATGTTCTCTGGCACCCACTCCACACCACCATCTCGACCGTCTTCAAATTTTACTCACCATTCAAAGATATTCATGCTCAACAACCTTTACAGTCTGTATATTGTCAAAACACCTCTGGCTAACTTACAGATTTATGTCATTTGCCCTTTGTTCATCTTGTTGCAGAAGCCAGAGAATAAATGTGATTTAAAATGAACTCAATTCATGTTGTGCTCATGTTTCCTGTTTTACAGTGGCCTACCAAGCCCATGAGCTGTGTCTTTTTAAAAAATTTTCGACAGAGATATCCTTAAAATCATTTATGTAACATGATTTCTTGGTTGTTTTCCCAGCTTCATTTCTATTCCTATTCCCTTACAAGAGTGAGACCAGAGCTGCAACCTCCACTGTGCACACACTCCACTATGGCACCCATAAACACATTCAGGGCAGGCCACCAAGCAGTTATGCCTGGCAGAGCTTCTTCTTCCTGCCTATATTGGTTTGCTAAGGCTGCCATGACTGAATTCCAGAGGCTGGGTGATTTAAAACAGAAACACTTCTTTTCTCATAACTCAGGAGACTGGAAATCCAAAATCAAAGTGTTAGCAGGTCTGGTTTCTCCCAAGGTCCCTCTCCTTGGCTTCCAGATGGCCACCTTTCTGCTATGTCTTTGTGTGGCCTTCCTATAACAGAAAATTCCCCTTGCCTTGAGCCAGTATACTTCAGTTTCTGATAGTTGCCCAAGTAACCTTCAGTTTCCTTCAGTTCCTATTACTTCTGTTTCTTAGAAATTGCTGGTCACTGTGATATAAATTGTAAGATTTACTCTGCATCTCTATTTACAGACCCACTACTGTTAAGGGCCTGATATTTTAGAAATGATCCTGGTCAGTTCCCATCAATCTTAAGTAAATCTACCTCCAAATCCTGGGTGATATTTTTGGTGTTTCTGTTTGCCATTGCATTCCCTCTGTGATCCCACAATCCTCACTTTTCTTTCTCTTCTTTTGAGGACACCAGGCAGACTGAATCAAAGGCCTGTCTTTAAAGATCCTCTATTCAAATACAGTCCCATTTTGAGGTGCTATGGCTACAATTTCAACATAAAAATACGAGACTGGCACAAGTCAACCCATATTACTTCCTCACCTAACAAAGATGTTTAATGTAACATCAACAATTAAGGTATTACACAGTCATAAAAATTGTCTCAAACTGAAGAAAAGCAGTACTGAATACATACAAAATATGTCATCACTTTAACTCTTTTCACGTTCTACATCACTGGACCACATATTTTTGGGTGGCCATGCCAAGGAGAGTAGTAGCAATGGGTTAGCACTGACCAAAAAAGAGAAATTCATAACTCACCCTTGCCCTAACTGAACAAATGGCCATTCACATTTCTTTATAACCTTCAAAACTGATTTTATCACTGTTGAGAACATGGTCCTTAAGGCTCTTTCTTCCTTGGGTGTCAGTAGTACCATTCTCTCATTGCATTGGGTATTGTTTGTTCAGAAACACAATTTCTGGCCATTTTCAGTTCATTTTTTGGTACAAAGATCCACCTTCTGTCAGCTGTTCTTGTTACTCTAAATACTGTCCCTTGGTCACCCTTGTTGCATGGCTTCAACTGTACCTCAAATGCACATGGCTCCTAATCTATGTCTTGAGACTTGATATGCCTACTACATGTTACTCACTTGAATGACATAGGAACCTTTGTACTTAGCATGACCAAACCTAGATCAATCACCTTGCTTTCCAAATATACTGCTTTTTGTACTCCGCAAGTGTGCCTTTAAGTACAAGTCAGAAAGGAAGAGATTGTAGAGAAGTATTTGCCCAGGGGATGACATGTGACCAGGCATAGCAGACAGACTAGGGTAGGTGGAGGTAGATTGGCAGAGGCAGGAACATAAGAAAGGGGGAGGCTAGGCTACTGGAAGTGGCACATGTGGTCAGGATTTTGTGAAGCACCACGAAAAGAGCTAGGATGGGAGGAGGATAACCTCAGTGATGCAGGAGGGTTGATGAGGACTCAAGAACTTGTGAGAGGAAACGGAAGTCTCTGAAGTTACATGAGGGACATAGAAGGGCCTGTCTTCCCTCCAAAGCCAGGTGTGGGGAGTGCAGAGAGTAAACAGATCTCTTTTTAGTGGGATGAAAAGGTCTTCAAGGATCAAAACAGTAGAGGAACCTTCTCAAGAGATGGTTAAGGATACTGGGATTTTTGCCTAAGACTGATCATCCCCCCAAGGGGTGCACTACCAGGGTTTCAAGATGGTGGGCAGTGGAAGGTATGTTAGGCTGGCAGACACATGAGGCTCACAGACTGCTGTGTGGCATGGAGTCCAGGGCTTCCTGTGGAGACAGTCTAGCTGGTGGAAGGGTACCATGAGATGCCTTCAGATGGTGTCAGAAATGCTTGTAAAACTTTGGAGAAGTGGAACAGGGAATGAGGTTCTTTCCAAGGATAGGCAGAGATTTTTTGGTGAATGGTGGCTGGTGAGGTTGGGAGTGGGTTAATCTCAACACCTAGAGTAAGCATCTCTTAAGCAGAAAGTGGTAGCTCCCAGGACCAGGTTCTGGTTGGAAGTATCTGCAGTATTTTGAGGGACATCCCTAGGTTCTACCTCCTCTTTTCTATCTTATCTAACTCCAGGGGTGTTCCAGTGTGCCCTCTGCTTCAGCCTTGGAGCTCTTCTGATATTGCCTGGGGAACTGAAGATGGAGAGTTCATAAGACCCAGAGGGCAGGGTCTGAACATCAGGCGAGACTGAGCATCTGGTCATTCCCATCATGTCCCTGATCCCTCCCCAATACTTCCTACTCTAGCTCCTTCCTTTACTCGGTTTTATTTTGTTTTTGTCAGGGTCAATACATTGTACATCTGTTTCATAATTTCATAAAGAATTGCCCACCCTTTTCACTCTTCTTAGGAAAACGTCTTTTTTGTATGACAACTTAAAAATTTAAAAATTATAATGAGTGTTAATTTTCCTATACTTATTTCACAACCTACTCACTAGAATTAGAATTTAATTTTCCTACAAGCAAATAAAATAACTTGGGGAGAATGCCATTTTACAAGGTAGCTAACTCTCATAATAGAAAAGCAGCCCATGCTAAATTAGTCTTTCTTTTCTATGTGGGGTCCAGGTCATATTATTTTAGCTGCATAAACTTTACTTGTTTTGTTCCTAAATTTGGTTCCTTCATCTAATAAATAGAGCTATTCTTTGTTCAGGGGCAGACCATATCTCTTTCCTGAAGCTCTACTATGTTGGAGACAAGGAGTCCAGCCTTACTCTGCACCCCTGACATGAGCAGCTTTGCTCTGTCATACCTTCTGCCATGATGATTCTGCCTTGGAGACCACAAGGTGAAACCTCTGAAACCAGGATCCAAATCAAACCTCTCCTTTTTAAAGCTGCGTATGTCAGATGTTTGGTTCCAGTGATGAGAAAGCTGACCAATAGTACCCTAGTTAAGAAGCAAGTATGTATTCCTATGTGGCAGTGTGGTGAAGTGTTAGAACCCAAGGATTCCTACTTTGGAGTGATGTAAAGGTCTTCTTTAAAATGCATATTTCTGAGCAGAGCTTGTGAGTCTGAAAGCCTGGGGTGGGGCCTTAAAAAATCTGTAACAGTTCTCAAATGTTACCTCGCCTGTCAAGTCATATGAAAGGACACAAGAGAAATATTAATGCATTTCTTCTAAAAGTTTACAGCATTTTTGGATAGATAACATGTAACACAGAATAATGTAGGAAAAATCACCAAAACTTAATAATATCATGCAAAAAGAACACATTAGTAATGACTGATAACCATGGTTATGAGCAACCTTTCTTTAACAAAAATTCAGGCAGTTTCTTGTCTTCTGGATTTGCACAACTAGTGTTGTCATCAAGCAATTAAGCTCATTATAATTTTCCAGAATCTTAAATTTAGATAATTCAAAAACATCCATGGAAGGAGAAAAAACCATTATTCCAAAACAAATTGTTGTTAAATCTAATGGCAATTTCCTTTCCTTCAGAGAAAAATTCACTATCTCCAGATTTCTCCAATTTATCTGTGGTTTTATCCAACGGTCAAGTGAGAGGTAAAGATCATGACCTGGTCCTGCAAGCAAGAGATAATCCAGAGCCTCTAGATGAACCCAGTGTTGACAGAACAACTCTTAGAGGATTCTGGGGCCTAGAGGAATCTATGGTTTTCAAGTCACCCACGCTTCAAGGTCGTTGCTAATTATTTTTACCTATGCACTCCAAAATATTTCCCAAGACTATATTAGGTTACTATGATAGTAGCAAACATTATTATCCTATTTGTTAAATTTTTGGAACATTTGCTACATGCCATGTATATACCAACTCATTAACCTCACATTTATAATTCATCTCATTATCCCAGCAAACTACTGACGCATGCACCCATATTTTTATTCCCAGTTTAGAGATGAGAAAAATGAGGTACAGGCTTGGAAGTAGTAAACAAAATTAACTCAAGGCATATACATAATAGGTAAAAACACAGATAATTTCAACTTACTTAAGGGTTTGAAGATGTAAAAAACTGCAGTAGGAGGATTAAGGAGGTACAGAAAATTTGAGTTAGATAGTAACAGTTTTTTAGGAGTTGTTGACTCAAGTAAGACACATCATGAGGAAAGGGTTGGGGGAAGGGCAGGCATTTTAGGCAGGAAACCTCCCCCATTATAGTCATGTAATAAATGGCATCAGAAACCTTGTTTCTTTAGCACCAGTATCTGCCACCTTGGGAGTGTCGCATTTTTCTTCAACGTGAACTCCAAATTGCTCTCTTCACTAATGAAACCAACTGCCTACCCCCAATTCCCAGGGCACTGACCACAAAGTATCAAAATGAGATTTCAGCAAAATATTTTTTGAAAACCATATAATACATATAACTCAAGAGTGGAGTTCATGCACGAGCTCCTAGTTCCCAGAGGAACATTGACAACTGTGTGTCCTGGGCTGGTGACACTTCCATTTGTCCTGTCAGCTCTGCGGAGCTCCAGATTACAGTGCCCTCCTCTTCAAACAGTATTTTCATCTACCCTCAAGACAAAAAAAAAAAAAAACAACAACAATGAAAAAAGAAACAACAACAAAAATCCTTTTAAGATAACTGGCTCATTTCTTTTTTCTCATAACTTCATCTTCTATCTGAGACAAAGGAATGCCACTTCTTATGATAACCAAGTCAAGACTTTGGTTTAAGGATGTTGAGAAGAAATTCACTGATAACCGATATTTAAATAATTTTCCATTTTAGACTTTGGAGGAATAGTATTAGATGTATCTAGGTTGAGAAAGATTTTTGTTATTCCATTAAAAAAAAACAGCTTCACTTTACATTTTTTAGGAGAAAAAATGTCCCTGGAGCTAAAATAAGAGAATTCTTCTACATGCAAAGGTAGATTAAGGCAGAGGTGAAAAAAGTGTAGGAGTGGGTGCTCCAGAGTGGAAAGGTATGTGCTGAGTAAAGGAACAGGTTGGATAAAATATAGAAAAAGTTGGGCTTCCTATAGGAGGCTGATAGAAGGAATCTGGCACAATTGCATATATTTGTATGGAGTTCCAAGACCTGCTACACAGAAGCAAAATGTCTTTGTGGGAGTGTGCTATATCATTAACCTTGATCTTACATGGCTTTTATCCTAGGGAGTGTCACATGTTTTTGGAAATTAACGGTAAAATATTTAGAGCCTGTAGCTATCTTCTTAGAGAAGGGAAAGGTACAGTAAGCACTGCAGCTGTTTCATGTAAATAACTGTCATCTCCAGTCACATAGTACAGGCCCTATAGTATGGGAATGGGGGAGATTGACCATAGTCAGGCATTGCTAACCATGTACTTCCAAGTCCTTTTTTTTCTTGCTACTTTTACAATATAAGCTGTAGGAGTTGGGTTGATACATTAGTCAACTTCTTGTTACTATAACACAATACTGGAGACAAGTAACTTATAAAGGAGAGAGGTTTATTTTGGCTTACAGTTTTGGAGGTTCCATTTGAAGATTGAGTGACCCAATTGAGTGTCCTCCAACAGGACCTCTAACCAAGCAGCATACAATGGTGGGAGACCAAATCAGTTACCTCTAAACCGATAAACAAATGACCAGGTAGGAAAGGGCCAGAGTCCTAGCAATCCCTTGTGAGGACTTCCCAGATATCAACTACAGACTTCACATTTAGTTCTAGCTTTGAATGGCCCATCTCTCCCAAGCCTTTAATGCATGGGGACCAAGCCTTTAATGCGTGGACCTTTGGAAAATGCTCACCCAATGATAGCTAGTGTTACTGAAGATTTTCTGGGGACAAATGAAAATACGTGGACATGCCAAATTCAAACTCAGCTATAAGTTGACAAAGTCTCCTTAAGGTATACTTGGTAAAAGTGAATATAGGTTAGGAATGCCCAAGTTCAGACACAAGGCCATTCTAAAGAAGGGAATGGCCCTCCCAGTGTTTGAGAGTAAATTTGTGATAAGCAGCATTCCTACAAAATTCCATCAAGGAAAGGCATGCTAGTCTTGTGCGAGTGATATAGCCAACAGTGCCAATGTGGCATCCCCAGGAATTCATTCTGTTTTGTACACTTGACTTTCATACACTTTCCCTTCCATCAGCTGCCACTGGCATATCCTTAAGGGCTGGCTCTATGCCAGTGCTGGTTTCTGCTTTGCTGTACATGACTATGGGGCAGAAGTGTAAGTTCTCCGGCTGCCTCACTCCTGATTGACACAGTTTGACATGGGAACAACATTATCTCCGTAGCTTTCCTGTGAGACTGAACCAAACTTATGTTTCCTGGGCACTTTACATAATAATTCAGTCTGTGTAACTTGCTTCCCTTTCCCTTGCACTTCCTCACTAAGAGTTTCCCCAGGAAATGCATTATTTAAATCACTTTCACATGAAGCCTTGCAATAGCATTTGTCTGCTTCTGTGGATCCTGACCCAAGGTATCAGGCATCCCAGAGAACTTGGCAGGCCTGTCCTAGTTAAGACAGGCAGGCCATTATGTAGATTGTTTTCATTTCCATCCAGTGCTTTGATTCCATGATCATCAAACCATTTTCCAATTATAATTTCTCTATCCATGAATCTTTTCTACAATGAAAGAAGGTAGAACATTTCAAGTTTATTTTAGCAGCACTATTTTTCAATGTACACTGGAGACTAGTTTATCGATCAGTCTCTCCAGCAATTAATGTGCAATACTTGTATTCTGTGAGGTTCTCCATTTGGATATTAAAAGGAGCAATAATAGTTTATTCTTGTAGGTGCAGAACAGAAATATGAACATAGTATCAAGCACTTGTCTCTGTCTTAGCCAGTCCAGATTCAGCTGAATGTTCTATATCCATGAGTTTAGATTGGTATATAGAAACTTTTTTTAAAGAAGAAAGTCAAAATTTTGATCGATGAGTTTATTGAAAGATCTTTAGAGTGACCGATTGTAACAATTAATAAGCATTTGTAAGTAGAATCACATGCTATGAACACAAAATAATCACATTCATACATTTTCCTAAATAAATTTTGCTTTTTAAGCATCTCAACCAAACGGAAGGTAAAACTATTTTCATTTCATTTTTCTATTCCCCTGGCAGAAATTCCAAGTTCTTGTGCTATATTTAATCTGCTCGCGAAATTCCTACTGCTCTGTTAGAAACTGACACTCAGTGTGATTGCTCTGCAGTGTGAGTACCCTGAGTACTGGCTTGTAAAACTTAACTGTTGACCTAAAAAAAGACGGAAGGAAGAAGCTGCTCTGGTTACCTTAATCAGAGAGGTTTTAACCTTTTAGATGAAGTTGTGAACATTTGCTTCCTTGACTGCATTTTAAGTCAGAATTCAATCGACAGCCCGCCTCCCCCTGCAGTTCTGAGCTAAAATCACTTGGGGACGCTGCTGTACCGAGTTCTGCCATAGAGAACCAAAACCGAAAGTTGGGGAAATGTACGCCAATGAGATCCTCCTCCCTCTGTGTGTCTTTTTCCAGGGTGTCGGAGGGCGGGGGTGGGGGAGTGGGGGGTGATTTTCAATTAAAACTCCAGACACACAAGCATCATTCACAGCCTGACTCTTTCAGAGCTCGGCCGGAGGTCAGGGCAGGTCAAAGCCTCTTTACTTTGAGGAGCTCCTCCTGCTGTGGAAAGAGAAGCTAGAAATAGATCTGGGAAAAATAAAGATTGGGAACTTAGCAGATACTGAGAGCCGTTTTTCTTTTTAAATGTATCTGCCCACTTCCCACCCTCTCCCGTGTCCCTGCAGGCCATTAGCGCTCTATTTCTGTCTCTGTGTAGGGAGGATTGGGCCTGGCGCCCAAGTCCAATGTCCTGCCTCCCTCCTCAGGATGATCTCCGGAGGACAGCACTCCTGGGCTGAGGGTTTGACATCAGGAGTTATTTTTATCTCAGTAGATTGCAGTATCATAAAAGCATATATCTTCCGCCAAACTGTGGCCCCAAAACTGATAAGAAAAATGATGTCTGGGGTAAACTCCTTTGATCTCTAAAGGCCTCTCAAGATATACAAAATAGCAAAAATATATGACTTGGATACCCTGTAATTATTTTCCCCAGTTTCCTAATCACAAGAATGTCTCCTGAAAAGGGTGTCATTTTATCTAGATGAGGCTGGGAGAGATCCAAAAGGGGGGCCCTATCACCCTAGATCTACCTACTGCATCAGTGTGCTGTGCCACTCTAATTTAAAATGGTCTTCTTGTAGATCTCTCTGGGTTCCATTACAATCTGGAGGTGGAAGCTGAATAATATAATCCCCACCTAAAGAAAAAGTGGACTGTGATGCAGGAAAAGGAAGAGAGTATAAGTCTAATGGAAAATGCAGGATCTAGCAAAAGAACACCCAGTCACTGGCAGTGCTTGGAGAAGGCTGGAGTAAGACAGAAAAATACAGAATAGAGGGAGCATGGAAGATAAACCTCAGGCTGCAGTGCTTAATTAAGATTAAACTTCCAAAACTACTATTTTTGTTGGCCAGAATGAGTTGAAAATTGGCCTTAGAATCAAGCAAACCTGAATATATGTTGGGCTTGCCAGTGCTGGAGGGTGGTCCTACTATGACCTAGAACTGCCACTTCCTGGACTCTTACAATATCTTTCTTGTATTTATGTTCTCTCTCAGGCATCCTAGTATCATTTCACTACCTCTAAATGGGATGAGTTTAATGCCAATGAGCATCTACATGCAAAACACCCACCAGTCAGCATGGCCTCAGAGTTGGTTGTTCTACAGTTAAAAGAAGTGACAGTCTGGGCACATTTCTCAGTCTACTAGCTCTTTTTCCTTCTTTCTTGTGTTCAATAATCATACTACTCTGTGTTGTGGGGAGAAGCCCATCCCATAACTCCTGGTGTAAAGATTGAGAATGCAAAGAACGAGCTTTTATTTTAAAAAATGCATGGGCATCTCTACTTCAGGTTAATAATAATTGCCACTGTGGTATAATTGGACTGGATGTAATTTGAAGATCTCTCTAAGGTAGAATCATGATATTGTCATTTGCATGGAGATTGGCCAAAATAGATGGTTGTGGAAAAGAAACATTCCAGAAAACAAACAAACAAATACAAAATCAACTCCAACTCCAGTTTACTGTACCCTGTAGTTGAAAGCTAACTTTGTAATAATTATCCAAGAGATCATAATGAGTTGCTATTGATGAGAGGTTGTGAATTGTTCCCTTGGTCACACAGTGTGTGTAGAACTCTGACATTATAGGGTAAAGTGGGTGTCGTAACTTCCAGAAAGGATAGTTGAAGAAAGACCCAATTTCTGCTTTTCACCTTTATTGCCTGTTAGGAAGAAAAGCTGCATAGAATATACAGATGTGCTACCTTACAAGCCCCTATGGAAAAGTTTCTGTGAAGGTCCCCCAAGCAGGAGAAATCCCTCCACCACAAAAGGCTAGAAGGCACTCATCCAACAGATTTCAAAGGAACATTTGATCTTTTCTGTTGAAACTTCAGATAATATCCACAAAAATCATATAGCAGAATTTTGGTGTTTCTTAGATATCAATATAGGGTAGACATCAAATATCTTAATACAGTCACATTCATAGTTATTTTTGCATGCTTATTCCGTTCTTTCCCCCACATACTAGTTAATATTTGCAATCATAATTGTCCTACTATCCTAATCCATAAAGTCTTTGGGGATTTTTTTCCCAGTGATTTTAATAATTTTTTCTTTAAATTCTCACATGGTGGTCATACTACTTGGTAATTTCATCACTAATAAAATATATTGAGCATACATGTATAGGTAAACAGATTTATGAGGTGTGAGTATGAGATAATAAGGATACTTGCATTAATTCTCTCAGAAAAGTGCCAATAGTGTTATCAACTATATTTCAGACTATATGTGTATTGTACTCAGAAGTTGTGAGAAGAAAATTAGAATCAAGACACAGAATTTATAATACTATTTTATGATGGTCACCCAGAGTTTAACACAAGAAAGTGCAGGAAATCTATCCACAACACTATAGACCCAGAATATTCAGCCAAGGGCCTGGATCCCACAGTAATGTCCTGCATAAGTCCAGATGAAAACCTAGAACCCATGACACTGCCTCTCACAGTCCAACTGGAGGTCTTGAGCCCAGGAAAAGGACTCATGCCAGTCTGTTTTATGGATCTGCGCTGGGCAGGCCCAAAAGTCAGTGGTGGAAGCTAGAAAGTCTATGCCAGTGGGGTAAAGGAGCTGTGCTGGTAGGTTGAGGGTTCTACACTGGAGCCGAGTAGTCACACTCAAAACAAGAACCAGGGCTGCCCTGAAAAGTACCACAGCTATCCTTAGTGACACAGAGGTCCCGAGCTCCTCCAATGATAAGAACAGTTGAGTACGTGCCAGAAAGCCAGGATGACAAGTTTCTCCTGGATATTAGATGGCACACATCTTCCCCTCTGGAACCAGAAAGCAATACTTGATGTAAGGACCAGAGCTTCCCCAAAGTGAACCACAGCCACTCTCACCAACAAGGTTCTTGAGCTCCTCTGATGACAGTGGTTGAACTCACAGCAGGGAAACTAGTCATGATGAGCTCCTCTAGGAGAACCAATAGCTCAAACAGCAACACGGAGAAACCCAGTGCGTCATTCTTCTCCAAGTCTGTATTTACGCTGGCAACTTTCCTCAGGTGGAACATCTATGCTCAGCACCATGCTGAATTAATTCAGCTGGTGTTAAATTGACCACCAGTTTTTAATCCATGATAATGTGTGTCTGGGGAATGAGTATATAGGGTCCTACAGAAATAGTGATAAAGGAAAAATTCATTAGTTCATTGGTCTGTGGTCTGTGCATTCATACGTCAATTTTATTTCTCTAAATCTACAAATTTTTAGACTTCATAGGAATGTATCTCTTGGGAAGTGAACATATTCCAAATAATATACTTTAAATGATAGAGTTCATTTTCTCTTTGCAAAGATTTCTTGTATAACACATGAGACTTTTAGCTTAGGGTTTTAAGGTCATCACAAGTCTGAGGATGATGAATACAGGTCTAACACTGATTGTAGGAGCTGGCTTTGGAATTGTGCTACCTTGCATTGGATCAAGGCCTCTTGTCATCATTGGCAAGTCCAACCTGAATTCAGGATTCAAGATTGCTTGGCTTGAGAACTTTTTTTTGTTTTTTTGTTTTTTTTTTCCATTTCTGGTTTCCAAAAGTGATAATTTGTGATTCAACTTAATTTTAAGCTCTGCTGCCTTAGGCTTGTAATTATTAACATAAACCAATATTTGATTTTGATAGGCAGGTTACTGTAGTTACTATAATACAACAGAGCAGAAGGTATATAAAGAATTTAAAAAGTCCAAGGATACAATGCATGCTTTTAAATTCTTAGTAAATGTCATAAAATACAAATATTAAAACTCAGGTCTCTAAAGGTCTGAATAATGTGGGTACATGATATTTTCTCTATCATAAAAAACTAAGAGTTACTCTTTCTGACCTCTTCCCACTCACAGCATTAAACTGGAAGCCGATTTTCAGTCTACACTGGCATGTGTTAGGTAAAAAATGAAAGGATGGCTCCCTGATATAATTACACAGTTATGCACAATGCAGTAAGTGCTTTGCAAAACCATTTGGTCTGCAAAAATTCTTTTCAGTCTACAGTGGGACATTGATCACACCAATTTTTGTACATTTTGTATATAACTCTTTTATACCTCACATTTTATTTTGCTGAGTCATCTTGTAAATCCAAGACAAAATCAAATTTCATTATGAAAGCATCTTAAGGACAAAGAGAAAAGGGAAGTCAATTGTACCTGGGCAAATTGAGTAATCGGTTTTATTTTTATTTTATGCTTGGAGGAAGAGAATTAATCTAAGATACACATGATTTCTTAGGTTGCGTACTATATTTCTACACATTACATCTAGTGAGGTGGTTGTGTTACTTGGTCTTCCATTGCTGGGACTAAACACCTAACCTCCACAATTTAAAGAAGAGGAGTTTATGTTAGCTTACAGTTTCACAGGTTTTAGTCAGCTGGCTCTACTGCAGAGACATTATGGCAAGATCGTGGAGGGAAGCTGAGAAGTAGAGTGGGCTGGAAAGAGAGAAAGGAGCTAGGGACCAGAAATGGATTCCAAGGTCTCACCCCTGACTCACTTCCTCCAACTAGGCCCCACCTCCTAACAGGCCAGTCAGCTATGAATTCATTAAAAGGTGAAGGCATTGATGAGATTAGTGTCCTCAGAATCTAATCACCTCTCCAAGAGTTTCTTAATCCAGTTAGACTGACAATTAGATCAACCAGCACAAACCTACCTGTTGTCAACTTGTCAACCAAACATATCGCTTTAAACCATACTCATCTGAGTAAAGCCAATAACAAGTTTATAATTTCACCTTACATGATGTATCTATTCTGTAAACAATTTAAAATGCAGTAATTCCTTCCCCAAAGTCTCAACAGCATCAGCATGGCTCAAAAGTCCAAATTCAAGCCTTCTCTGAGAATCAAGGCAACTGTTTTAACTGTGAACACCTGTAAAAACAAACAAACAAACAAACAAACATACCAAGCTATATGCTCACAGTGGAAGAGTAAACATTCCTAAGTGAAAATTAAAGAGTAAGTGATAAAAAAGAATTGATCCAAAATAAGACTGAAAAACATCAGGGAAAATAGTAAGTCTTATAGCTCCCTCCCTAGTTAGCATTCAGTGAATTCCAGAGGGCTTGGGTGGCTCCACCCCTAGAGCTTTGCTAATTACAGCTGATACAGCCTCTTTCTTAAAATGGGTTAGTTCTTGAAATGGGTTAGTGCATTGCTTGTGGCTTTCCTTAGCAGATATTGTACATGACCTTTGGAGGACACTGAAATAATCAGTGAGGGGCTACTGTTGTTGTGTCTGGCAGGTCTCTGAGTGACCCTCCACCTCTCTTTGGGTCTTTACCTTCACTTCAAGAGTAAAGAAGTGGGGCTCTTAGCAGAAATGGGGGAGTCAAGGCTACTAGTATTGTGGGAAGAAAATTTTACTTACAATGTGGCAAATATAGAGAAACTATCTTAGCAGCTGAGTGATGCTACAAGGTAGGGGCATCCTGCTTGGCATGCCTGGCGAGCATGAAATGTAGTTCATACTTACAGGGGCAAGCTGGTTTCTAAAAATAACCATTTCACTGAGTGGAAGTCTAGGCCAATCAGGGTCTTAGCTTTCATTTCTGGGAAGTAAATGTGAGTAACACTTTCATAAGGATATAGTAGGGTAGTTTTTCTCAAGTACATGTGGTGATCATTAGTTACACATAAGCATTACAATTGTCAGACAGAGATAAATATGTGATGATTTTATAATACTAGTCATCAGGTTTTGACCTGTGTTTTTCCTATGTCCCTTTACCCCAACATTATGGGTCCATATCTTGTGAGATTTCCACTCCCCAGTGATAGGAAATTCCTGGTGCCTCCTAAATGGTATCCAAACCATGTAAGACAAGAGAGGGCCCCCACAACTCGTATTTGAAAAACTACTGAAAAACAAATTTCTTATTTTTAGACAATATAGGATACTAGCACTCCTTCTTAGAACCCAGATAATTATCTTATTTACTTGCTTGCCTTTCTCTCTGAAGATCACTGTTTTAGATCACTGTCTCTTAAATGGTTGTCAAGAAGCTATTGTCATCAATAATTATTTAAAATGTAGATTATTGAGATCTAATTTGGATGAATTTTATCAAGCCTTTGAAAGTACATTCCAGTAATCTGTATTGAGAAATAATACATAATGTATGTCATTTGACACTTTTCTGAAACTTTTATATTATTAACTAATTTAAACCTTAGAAGAACACTATGGTATACATATCATTATTATGACCATTTTTCAAATTGACTGATTGACACACAGACAGGTTAAGCAATTTGTGCAAGGCCATTATACTTATAACTAGATGTATGTAACTTTTGTGTCAATTTTTCTGGGTCATGGATTAAATACCAGATTAAATGGTATTTCTATATGTGTCTATGTAGGTGTTTCTGGTGCAAATTAGTGTCTAATTTGTTTGACTTAGTAGATTGGCTTCTGCATTGTATGTGGGCATCATCATATCTATTGATGGTCTAAATGGAGCAAAATTCAGAGGAAAAATTAACTTTTTTTTCTTGCTTCCTTGCTTGCTCTGGGACATTTTATGTCATCTTTCCTGTCCTTGGATTGATATTAATACCAACAGCTCTCCTGTTTTCCAGTTACAGACTTGGACTAAATTATACCATTGATTTTCTTGGGTCTGCAGTTTGCAGATGGCTGGCAGGTCATGGAATTCTTTCCACCTCCATGATCATGTGAGCCAATTCCTTATAATAAATCTCTCTCTCTCTCGTGTGTGTGTGTGTGTGTGTGTGTGTGTGTGTGTTTTGATTGTTTCTTTGCACTGGGAGAACTGGGATTCAAGACACTAGTCACCGTGATATAGTAGTTCCTAGATGATTCTTCGGTACACATTAAGTTTAAAAACCTGCCTTGCGTTACTTTATAAATATCTCAAAATGGATCTTTTTTTTCTGTGTTAGCATTCAAATTATTTGTAAAACCAAATTTATAATTATAAAACTGAAAACAGATTTGTAAACCATATGACCAATAGAAATAGGAAACCAAATATGCCAAAATATATTCAAAATTTGGTAAATTCTTCAGATAATTACATATAATGTCACATTGTATGATTATAATTACAATTGGATTGTTTTCTTACCCCAAGGTCTTTTAACAAAAAGGAGGTCACACTGCTGTCTGAACTCATGTGTCACTTCTCACCAAAAGCACGTCAAGACAAGTGTGTCTGGAGCATTGTCCCTGGAGCAGCATCAGGAAGAAGAAAGCAGACTCATTTGGAGATGTTCTATGCAGGTGCAGTCTATTTTTAGTCTTTCAGGTGGGAGTGCACAAGACAATAGAACCACCTGCCAGTGCCACAGTCAAAATGTATCATTAAAATGGGGGCAGCAATTAGAGCCCAGAGTTATGGCCCTCAAGCTCCCAACCCAGCTCAGTACTCTGACAGCTCTACATCATTAGGGATGGATGTAGGAATGATGCAGTCATTAATGAGACTGTTCTGCTGTAAACAAATATTGGTCAGCAGCACTAAAGTGCCACAGAATCACTACAGAAGCAGGTTACAAGTGCAAACTCTTAGGGCTCACTTTCAGAGAACCACATCGATGTGGTCTAGGACCCAGCATTTTCTCAAAATTCCAGGTACTTCTGATACAGGGAGTCTGATCATCATACTTAGAGAATAGATTGGTGGAGAAAAGAGTTATCACTAGAATGAGTACAGCCAGAACAAATGATACCACTTTTATTAATGGAAAAAGTATTACTGCATATAACAGCTAGAGATGAAGTAGAAATATTGGATAGAAAGAGAGGCAACAAAGACTGAAGAAAGTAATGAGGGGAGAGGCATTAGGTCCTTCTTCCATGGTTACTTTATCTGGCATGGGAATGACAGAATAGTTAGATTGAAGAGCTGTTGGATATTGTGACTTCTGATCACTTCTGGTCTAGAGATGTTTTCTGGTCAGGCTATTTCAATATACTTGACAGTATAACCTTGAGATCACACTTTGATTGCCATGAAGGCTACACTAAGGTTGTACTTGAGAACAGTGAGGAATTAGAGACCTTTAGAGGCTGACTTTATAGTACCTAGATTTGGGATGCCCTCTATATGCCCCATCCCCTCTGTGAGGAAAGCTATTTCCTGAGAGAGCCCGAGTCACAGAAGTAGAGGAGGACAACTCACAGCTGGGCCATTTGAGGCCTTGGCTTCCTAGTGTCAAAACAGTACCCACTTTCTTAAGCCTGTACCATGGGCCAATGTCTCTTGTTTCATGTTCTAAGAATGAGCCTTGACAAAGAGATTGGATGCCTGTCTGCTCAGTGAGAGTCCTGCTTTGGTCTCCCAGTTTTTACAAAATGTCCTATTATTGGGTGGCATCATCTTAAAAGGTTGTGCAGTCATGCATTTCTCAGCCTCCCTGCCTTCCAGAGGAAAGTAATCTTGACCTGTCAGCAATTCAACTTTACATCAAAAGTCTCCAAGATGGGATCTGATACTGATGTAAAATTGAAAAACATGATTCAGCCAGAAGTACTAAAATTTTCCCAAGATATGACTAGAACTAAGAGACCTGTTGACTGAAACTATATTGTTTTAATACGTAACAAGTTTTTAATTTGGCAATAGGCCTTGACCTGATTTTCAGTGTGGGTTAGTCAGTTTCTGGTAATATAAAAACACTTATCAGAGGTAATACATTTAGAAAAGTAAAGAGGTTATTTTGGCTCACAGTTTTGGGGGGCTCCAGTCCATGACTGACACTCCCCCCTAGTTTTGGACCCATGACCAAGAAATACATCAAGGTGAGGAATTGTTGATGGAGTATAACCATGCATTTCATGGCCAGGACTTGGAAAAAAGAGGGAAAGGTAGGGATTGAGATCCCATAAAGCCCTCTCTGGGCACAGCCTCAATACACAGAAGATTACCTGTGAAGCTGCACCTCTGAATGTGCCACACGACCTCCCTACTATGCTATGGGTGGGGTCAAAGCCTTCAATGGGCCTTGGAGGGACATTCAAATGGTCCATTCTCCTTTCTCCCTCCCTTCTCTTTCTCCTGAGCACTGTTTGTTGGTCTGTTTTTCTGTCTCTGCCTCTGTCTCTCTGATTTGTGGTGCTGGGGATTGAACCTCGGGTGTAGCATATGCTGGACAGGTGCCCTGCCACTGAGCCACATCTCCAACCCTCAGATGGACTTTCAGGATCCCAACTGCAGCACAGGGGTGATAAAAGAAAGAGCCCTGCATACTTTCATTGACATTTGTGGAAGGAAATGGTAAATATTCATTTTGCTTCTGCATTTTAAATTTCATGTAAGAAATTTATTTCAAGCTTATTGGAAAAGAAAGATTTCCTTTCGTTATAAACTGGCCTAACTTTTCTGTGTTCTCTAAGATATCTAGATGTTTATTCTAACCTTTAATGTGACCTTTTGCCTTTGGACAATGGCTTCTCTAACTCTGATTCTTTTGTTTTTCTATTTAACTATGAATATTTTGTGTTGCTTTGAGACTTTAATCTTTTTTATCTAACCATGTAGATAGGTAGATGTATATAGTGGGTTGAATCATTTATAAAAACTAAGGAAGATGAGATTTGTTTCCCCTGTCAGTTGTCCCATTTACTGCTTTCCCTGTGGGGTGTCCAGATTTAGTCACTTATGATGTCATACATTGCTCTTACTGGCAGTTTCTCTGCCTGTTAACTTCCTTTACATGTGACCTATTTTCATTAGTAAATTTTTAAATGACTACTCCACTATTTTAATATTTGGTTCTATTATGACCATGAGCAAGGGCCCTTATCCTCAGATAATAGAGGTGAATATATTTCACAAGAAAGCACTGTGCAAATTTTTCACCAGGGACATTTATAGTAGCATAAAACAGTGATGCCTGTGCACAAATGCCAGACCTTGGGGTTGTAAGGACCATCAGCTGTTTCATGTGTGTGATGCTGCATGATCAAGACACCCTCCAGAGACCCAACTTCAATCTGGGTGTTCTCTGAGAAAGGAGACCTCTGAGTGGTGGCTTTATGTATATATTTCTTAGCATAGCTCTAGTTGTCCCTTATTTCTCTGTTTGCTCTCTCTCTCTCTGTGTGTGTATGTGTGTGTGTGTGTGTGTGTGTGTGTGTGTGGGTGTATTAGACCTAGGGCCTCACACCTGCTAAATGTGAGCTACCACAGAGCTACATCTCCAATCCCCTCCCTTACAGGTTATCTGTTGAAAATGTCAAAAGAGATTCATATATAAAGTTTAGGAGATAGGAAGAGAGATACATTTTAATTTTTGTGATTGTAAAAATCTGATACACTCATGCATGTCACACTTCAAGGAGAACATACTCACTAGCACATGGATCACAATAGATTCCTCATCTATCATCATGTCTCTGGGCTGTATTAGATGAATTATGTGATTAAATAAACAAATGAATTGCTTTTGACTCCATGTTAGACTCCTCTTTATTTTTAGATTCTGACTGAATAACAACTTTATTTTATATCATGCTCCTTTATGCTATTAATATTAGTTAAACTAATTAGGGCTCACATCACTTGAGTTAATTTAATAAATAATTTAATAAATGATAAATAAAATGTTTTACAAGCTAAACAAAGAGGAAAACTTTGTAAGCTTCAGAAACACATACTTATTGATGACAAGCAGTTCCATAATAGAGATAAACAAGGCAAAATACTCCAAAGATTAGACAAGGTGACTGCATGTAGATTTCATGAGGATTAAACAACACAAAGCATGTGAACCATGCAGCACATGCTCTGAAGCATGGACATATGAGGCCGAAGCAAGTGACAATATAGCAGGCTGTCTTGATTAGCACAGAGTCAAATTTACTCTGTGATTTAAGAAACAAGTGGATTTTGAGCTTAGGTACCACTGAGTCCAACTACAAATGTCTAAAGTGAAATGTTTATTAATTTGAATGTTCAAATAGAATTAAAGACTATAACTTGGGTATCAGTGATAAGACCAAGACAATTTGTGGATAGCAGGAATCTTGGAAGGGGACCTTGGTGTAGAAGAATGCTTACAAAAGCAAATTAATAAGAAAAATCAGAAATCTTGGCCTTGGAGGAGGCTTCTAAAAATATCCAAGGAGAAAACAGTAGAATAAAATTGACAATGACAGACAAGAAAAAAATGGATGCAATAATGTGTAAGTTTATGAAGTTCCACGTCAGACTGTAGGAGCTAATTAATGGATAAGTTATGTTAGGGGAATTCTAAAGTCATGGGTCCTCCATGAAATTCTTCTGAGTTTCCCAGACTGGTGATTAAAAAGAGTTTCACCAGACTGGTGATTAAAAAGAAAAAAGAATAGCTTTGGAGTAGTTTATTTTAGACCTTGAATATCTTGACATGTTAAGTGGCTCAGTTGAGCCACAAATATATTTGACTTACAGAAAAATAGCTTTTGACTTGGTGTCTTCCAGGCAACTGTCTTCTGTTTTAATCTTTTCTTGACCCAAATTCATAGTCATTGAATTTTAGAGCTTTATCCAACCTGAAAGATAAGCTACTGTTTTCTCCACATTTGGTTAAGAACAAGAATTCTGAATAAAGTAGGTTGAGATTAAAATTGCCTCATTGCACAGAAGCCTCAGCCAGGTTACTTAACTTTTTAGCCTAAAAAGGTAAATATAAAGATGTAGTTCTGTTTGTAGCTTCAAAGAATTGTAGGATAATTGTTAGAATATTGGGGACAATAATTTAACATAAGTTTGGCAATTATTCTTTCTAGACCCAGGCTAAGTGACCTACCTATTCAAGGTCTCATGACAAGCTGTGGAAGAATTTGAATTCATGTGGAGATTCTAAGAGAGGTGCTCTTACCACAACATCCTAGTTTATGGATCCCTACAAAGATTTTTTCTTATAAAAAAAGGAGGAAAAAGCAATTGACTCTTTTGACTGTTACTGTGCTTGGAATTTTCTATGTTTGGTTGATGGTTGTAATTTATAGCACTGTGCCTGAGTTATCACCAACAGTGTGTGAGTTGGGGATTGAATCTATGTGGATGTGCACTTCTCCAAAAGCCCAGCTCAGACCATGCAGTGATGCATGTGAGGGTTAGGACACTGACTCAAGAGGAATCTGGTAGGGAGCTGCCCTGCTTCCACAGAATACCTTTTTTGAAATTATCAACTGCGAGAAATTTCCATGCACTTTTAGGCTGTGATTGGTGTCTGGTTTGGCAGTTGTTTAGCTTTATTATAACTAAAATAGGGAAGAAATCATTGACTAAGATTCCCTGGAGAAATGAATTTGAGTTGGACCTCAAAATATTCATTAAAGATTAATCAAATGGAAAAGAAAAAGACAAAGAGCAGAAAAACTGTTCTTTGTAATTTTCTAGCAGGGATTAGACATTCTCCTCTCCATTATAAAACAGAACAATAAAATCTGTTTTTAGTGGAAATCTTCCTTTACAACAGAAAGGAATTTATTAATAAGGGAAAATACTTTAAACGCAAACTTCAATAGAAGTATCATTTTAACTTTCATTAAATCATCTGCACCTGGTTCCTGTATCTACATTTTGGAGAGCTTCTAATGAAAAAAAAAGAGGGTCTACTGAAGTCTATTTGTAGTTACACAGAATTGTAGGATAAAACCCACTTTACATCTGTGGTGCAATTGGAAAAAGCACAAGCAGTTCAGTTTGATATATCTCTGCCATATCCTTAATGAGGTAACTACATTTTATCTTTCTTAAAGGGATGCTTCACCCAAACCATGATGACATAACTAATGAACACCAGATTCTATATCTTGCTATAAACAACTGGAAAACTGTTTTTAGATATTAGACAAAAGTTAGAATAAAACTGATAGTCTCAAGAGGAGAGGAACAAGGAAAGTATGCCTTCCACCTTGGCTTTCTGCCAGAAGGTATTTTCTGGGCAGCTCTCCAGGCAGGAGAATCTAGAGAGGAGCCTGATTTCACTGAGTTGAGAAAACAAAGATCACAGTCTGTTTGGGTCGAGGAGACTGGAATTTGCGGTGTGAAATACCAGGGAATGCATGAAAACAGTTCTGCAGAGATGCATCAATGTCACCTTGGTATAATATGCTGGTAAATTGTACACGTAGAGTGTAAAATTCCATGAGGCTGAGAAAAAAATAGTATGGAATTTGCATGCTGAACAATCCCAGCATTCATACATCTAGAAGATGTTCAGCTTTCAACCAGGATGAATGATGGGAACATAAGGTGTAGTCTGCTGAAAGATCATGGTTTAGTTTCAGAACAAAACTATTTGTAAAGCAAAGCAATGCTCTACTTGCTCTGATGCACCTTCAGAACAAGCTTCAAAGGAAATTAAATTGATCCTCAAGTAATTTTAATGCGTTGGAGACTTAAAGTCTCATACTGATTCAGACAACAGAACCTAATACTCAAACATCATAAAGGTTAATTTGTAATAAAAAATTACAGAACATATGAAGGAATAGTAAAAAGTACTCATTATTTGGAAAGAACATGTCAAAGATCCAGACAATATAGAGATGATAAAACTAGAAGACAAGAACTTTAAAAGATTGGTTGTAAGTACATTAAGGATTCAAAAGACAATATAAATATCATGATGTAACGTATGGAAGATACACTTAGAATCTAGTGAAATTTATACACTAAAAACAATTTAAAGTAAAATATTTAATTGATGCAGTTTCTTAACAGTAATTATTGCAGAGGAATATGACAGTGAAGCTCAATACATAGCATTAGAAACCATCCAAATGGAAATACAGAGAGACTGAAAAAAAATGTCTCAGTTTTTGTGGGAAAAATCTGAAGATTGTGTACAAGAAAACAAAGAAATAGAAGACCATGGAAATCTCCATGTAACTGAAAAGGTGGTGAAACATATCTTAAGTATTTGGGAAAAAACTCTGCAAACTAAGAATTTCTTACTCATTGAAAATATCTTTCAAAACCAAAGGAAAATAGAGGAATGTTCAGGCAAATAGTGTGCTCAGATAATTCACAGCAGGAAATTCTGCAAAAAATCTGCAAAGGTACTTCAAGGACCAACGATTTATCTCAGCGGCATAAGCACCTGCCTGGCAAGCAGTAGGTGATGAGTTTGATCCTCAGTACCCAAAAAACCCCAAACAAACAAAAAACAGTAAAAGATACTTCAGACTGAGGAAAATGTAACTTGTTAAATATTTTTATAATTATAGTATAATTGAATATTTAATATAAAATATCAGCACAGTATTGTTAGATTTATAATACACAGAAATAAATTGTATGGTATAGAAATAAATTGTAAGATTATCATACTGTAAGTAGTCTAGTATTATTTGAAAGTAGACTCTAATAACAAATATATAGTGGAAACCACCAGGCAGTTATTCAAAGAGTGAATGAGAGTATGCCTAATTAGCTAATGCATGGCATGAAATGGAAGATAAGAAAGTTTCAATTCACAAGAGGGCAGGATGTGGGGGCAAGAAGGAATTTAGATATAGAATGCTACCAATAAAACCCAAATAGAGAGATGGGACACTTGAATTCATCATATATATATATATATATATATATATATATATTTTTTTTTTTTTTTCATGTATAAAATGTCACATTCATAATCCCAAAAAATAGAGTTTCAAATACAAGAAAAAAAATAAGTAGAGATTCCTGGTTAAAAAAAAAGTATATATCTCATAGAAGAAAAAGTACAACAATAGTTTCAGTAAATCGCTATGTATTGACTGAACAGGTAGACAAAGAACATCAACAGATATTTATATGGTTAGAACAAAATTGTCAATCAACTTAAACTAAAACAGAATTTAGATTTTTAGAGGGCATATAGACTACTGATCAGGATAAACAGTTTTTTGAAATATAAAATAAGTCTTTACATAAATAAAGAATTGAAATTTCACATAATATATGCTGATCATAAACAATTAACTAGAATTTAGAAACATATTGAAAACTTAGAAAAATCTTAAAAGTTTTCAAATATTTGAAATTAACACATTTTATGGGTTAAAGAAGAAATAAAAGGGAAAATTACAAAATATTTTGAACTGAAAATGACAAAATGTATCAAAATGCATATGGTACAACTGAATCAGTGTTTATGGGAAATTTAAAATATTAAGTGCTGTATTAGAAAAGAAGAAAAATCACATGATCTAAGCTTATTTCTTTTTTATATTATGGAAAAAATGAAATTTCATAACAAAATAATAGAGAATAATAATAGCTATTACATTGCATTATTATCATCAAAGTAGTTTCTCAGAGTTACAAGGCATAAAAAATTTTCCGAATGATATTAGCACAAATGTTTCTTGAACTAAGAGAAACTAGTAGTATAACTGAGTTCTATTTTTTTTCCCTTTCTTTCATTCCCATTACCTTTACCCTACTTCCTCTTTCCTTTGCAACAATTTCTACCCATTTCACAATATCTAATGTACATTTTGGTCTTTATTTACTTGAAAGTTTCACATACCAGGGAATCAATATGATATGAGTCTGATTTATGAGTATGGTCTCAAGATGCATCCATTTACCTAAAAATGTCTGAAAATTTATCCTTCTTTATGATTGAGTAGTACTCTATTGTATAAAAAAGACCTAATCTTTTTTAATCCTTTCCTTTGTTGATGAGCATTTGGGTTGTCTCCAAGATTTAGCTGCTATCAACGCTAGGATTAGAAGTACCATTTGACCCAGCTACTCTCTTCTGGGTATCTTCCTTGAAGAATTAAAGCCATTATACCATAGCTAAGCTTACTTCTTAAGTAGCTAGGGAAAAAGGAATGAAGTAAATCCAAAGTATATAGATGAAAGGAGAAGATAAAAGTTAGAAGGAAAATACAGAGTTCTGCCTCTGCCTGCTGGTCGCCACTACCAGAAGGCTGCTTCCCATGGGCAGCCAATGTGGGCAGAGAGAACCAGCAGATTCGCCACCACCTGCTGGCCACTGCCACCAAAAGGCTTGCTTTCTGTGGGCAGCCAAGCAGAATCAGGGACATGCAATCAGGTACATAAGCCACCATTGTAGTCCTTTGCTTCCTTTGGGCCACCATCATTCACCAGGAGAATCAGACAAACACACCCCTGTGTACCTGCCACCATCGAGTCCCAGTGTACACATGCAGGCTGAGAGAAGAAGCCCCATCATCATACACTGCTTGCCATCAAGGAAGCCCCAGTGTAGTGGCACAGGTCTGGAGAATCCCACCCCATCCCCTGCTACCTCCTTGTAAACTTGGGGTCAGAGAAACCCAGGTGCCTAACCTATTCTCCTACACCATAGAGGGACTACCAACATGGGAAGTGCCTGGGGCCCCACAACCAGCTTGTTGGGAGGAACCCAGAAGAATGTCAAGATGACTGAGCAAAAGGCAAACTCAGAACTCAAGCCCACACACAAGTCTGGGAGATAAGGTCATGGAAGAAAATGCCAGTCACTTTACCTAAAATCTCTGAGAGGATAGCAACTGAAATAAAGAAACAACTTCATGAGACTGTAAAAGCAATCAAATCAGGAATAATGTCTCAGGTGAAAGAAGAAACTACAAACATCATGAACAAATTGCTCCTCATATCTAAAGAAGACATAGACAAAAAAGAAAAGCATAGAAAAATGTTGGAAACGAATGAACAATATAGAAAGGAATTGCAATGCATGAAACAGATTCAGAGATATCCAGGAAATTAAAAATCAATCAAAAGCTGGCAAAACCACTTGAAAGAGAAAATAGACTTTCAAATCTTGAAGATAGCATTGCAGCTAGTGATCTTGAAAGGAAAGATCTCTTAAAAATAACAAGGAATCAAGAAATAACAATTCAACAGCTACAAGATGACACAAAGAGAAATAATTTAACAGTGGTAGGTATCAGTGAAGAAGCAGGGATGAACGGAAATGAAATTAAAAGGCTATTTATAGAGGTAATAGCAGAAAACTTCCCAAACATGGGAAAAGGACCTGGCATGAAGAGAAGCAATGCATATATAACTCCAACTAGCCATAACCACAGTAAATCTACACCCAGACAAATAATACTCAAGATCTCAGAAATTCAGCATAAGAATAGAATATTAAAAGCTGTTATAGAAAAAACAGATAATCTATAAATGAAAACCAGTCATAATCACAGCAGACTCATCAACACAAATCATCAAATCAAGAAGAGTTTGAAGTGTTTCAACCCTTGAAAGAAAACAACTTCCAACACAGATTGATGTACCCTGCGAAACTATCTTTCAAAATTGACGGAAAAATAAGATACTCTCGTGATAAATAACAGCTGAAGAAATTAATGACCAGCAAACCAATCCTAAGAGAGTGCAAAAGGATATTCAAGAGCAAGATAAAGATGATCATGGTTCCAGGGAATAGCTGCAGAGGAGGATTGCAAACAAGACAGGCAACCGAATGAAGGGAAAAAATGGAGGGCCAAGGACAGTAGGATAGCATGGCAGAGGCAAACCAGTGTATGCCAGTTGTAACCATTAATGTAGATGGCCTCAATTCAGCAATAAAAAGAAATAAAGTGAGTGAATAAAAAGAAATAAGGTGAGTGGATCAATATACTGTATACAAGAAACATATTTAACTAGAAAGGAAATTCATGGACTGAAAAGCAATGGAGAGAAAAAAATTTTTCCATGTAACTTGCCCATCAACCACAGAATGAATAAGAAAAATATGGTATTTTCATACAATGGAAAGCTACCCAGCTATAAAGTAAAATAATCTCGAGGCTCTTGAGATACAACTGAAGGTCATATTCATCAGTGAAATAGTTTGAATTCATATGGGTGAACCCTAGCATAATAAACAGAAGGAGTTAGTGGGATCCAAAGAGCCCAATAGATATTATAAAAGTGATAGGGGAAGAAACACCTAAGAGGGGAAGGTGATTATTTTCTTATTGTCTTATCTTGAACTCTTGTAGTGTTCTCTCAATTTTGTTAGGTTTGGTTTTGCTCTATCTTGTTTTGTTAGATTTTACTGTTTCTGGTGATATGGCAGCTATTTTGAACATAAAGGGATGTTTTATTTATTTATTTTGTTTTTGGTGGCACAGGGGATTGAACTCATGACCTTGCCCTTGCTAGGCAGGTGCTTATACCTCTCAGCTAAATCCCCAGCCCATAATGGGATGTATTGTGGTAATCATGGTTGGTTTCCTATTATCTTGGTTTAAAGTCCTATAATGCTTTTGTTTGTTTAATTGGTTTTATTCTGTTTTTTTGTTTGATTTTGTCTGATGGTATGAACAACTGTTTTGAAGAAAATGAGACGATAGTAACCATTGTTCATTTCCTGTTATCTGGTTTTGATGTCCTATAATGTGTTCTTTTGATTGGTTTTATACTATTATGTTTGATATTATTGTGTGTGAAGGTATGAACAACTATTTTGAAGAAAACAAGAGACATTATGGTAGCCACTGTTGATTTCCCATTATCTTGTTGTGAAGTTCTGTGTTGCTTGCATTGTGCTATTATGATTTGCTTTGTTCTGTCCTGTTTTGTTTTATTGCTTTAAAATAAAAATTTTTAAAGAAAAGAAAAATTCAGTGAAACAACATGAACAGAAAAGAAATAAGTAAATAAAAGAAAATATTAAATCTATACAAAATGAATAGATCATAGATATTTAGATAGAAAATAAAGCTTTAAAAATTAATATAAAAAGGACAAATGACATCCCTGTGGATCCTATTTACAGTAGTAAGTGGATTAATGACTTTATGCTAATAAATTTGACAACTTATGTTAAATGGAAAGTTTCTTAAAATAAATTATCAAAACAGACATGAAGAGAATTAGGAAAATTGAAAAAACATATCTAGTATGAAAATTAAATTTAAATCAAAATTCTTCCCAGAAAAAAAATGCCAGGTTCAGATGGTTTCACTGCTGAATTCTATAAAATGTTTAAAAAGATGATAGTTCTAATGCTTTAAGTTCTCAGGTGATAATAAAAAAAAGCACAGCTTATTTTATAAAGGCAATATTTCTGAAAATAGACAAATATTGTATGAAATGAACTTACAGAACACCACTTTTAGAAGTACACGATTCATTTCAGAGGCAACATCCCTTAACAAAGTATTAGCAAATTGAACAGCAACTCATAAAAAGAATAACATCATAACTAAGCAGGTTTGATGCCAAGAACCTGAGGTTACTTTGGTGTATAAAATTCATAAAATCATCATATTAACAAAGGAGAAAGATTCCATGTGACTCTTTCAATAGATGCGAAAAAAAGTCACCTGACAAAATTTAAGACTCATTCTAAAAACTTTCAGAAAGCTAAAAAAAGGAATTCAATCAGTGTAATAAAGGATAACTACAAATGACTCATAGCCATTCCCATACATAATGCTGAAAAAGCAAGATGAGGAAGAAAAATGCCATTATCACCACTTCTATTCAAAATGATTTAAAGTCATAGCCAATGCAATAATATAAAATAGATATATTATGTAGAGATGAATAAACAAATAAAACTTTCTTCATATGTATAACAGGATCATTGTGTAGAAATCATTAGGGAACTAAAAAAGTCTGTTTACTAGAACTAATGAGTTAGGCATAATTGTAGAGTTCAAGGTTGATTAAAAATTGTACTTCTTGAGACCATTCTCTTAAGCAAAATAAACCAAACTCACAAGGGTAAATACCATATAGTCTCCCTAATATGAGATTTGATAAGAGTATATAAGACTTTATGGTAAGCTTGAGTCCCCATCTCACAGCTTCGAAGTCTTTCAAAGTTTTCAATAATCAGTTGGAATGGTTTTATCCTGTTTTGTTTGACTATATCATACTTGATGATATGAATAGCTGTTTTGAAGAAAATAAAACATTATGACAGCTATTGCTGATTTAATATCATCCTTCTTAGAAGTCCTACCATGCTTTTTTTGTTCTACTACCATTGGTTCTATCTATCACATTGTGTCTTATTGGAATTTGAATATGTGTGATAGTTCAAACAAATTTTTTTTCTTTTTTATCAAAAATGAGATATTATAGTACCCATTGATCATTTTCTGTTATTCGGTTCAGAAAGCCCTG
>PVJX010006571.1:0-10343 GCA_004027295.1 Dolichotis patagonum | reverse complement strand
AGCAGTGGGATCATTGGCTGCCCTTCCTCTTTGCCACCCAGACCTGGGACAGTTGCAAGATCATAGTTCACCCTCCCCTCCCCTCCCCACCTAAAAGACTGCAGCAGCCTAATGATAATCAGCAACCCCTTTCACCACCTACAGGACCTTGCTAGGCTGATGGGATACTCAGTAACCTCTCACCCACACAGAACTTCAATGGGCTAATGACAGTGTGGTGATTTTCCCCCTCAAATAGAGGACCTCAGGGGGTAAATAGGAGCAGTAGCAAACTTCCCCCAGCCGTAGGATCTTGGAAAGACTAGAAAGAGTGTAGGTGAGCCCTTCCTCCATACAGAGAATACCAGGTGGTTGAGAGGAATGCTGATAAGGCCTCCCCCAACCCAGAGGAAGTCAGAAGGGCATGTGAAACACCAAGTGACACAGTAGGGTCCCAGCTGAGCCAAATGTGATAGCCAGGTAGATCTGGTGGCCTGGAAAGCCTGAAGCTGTAGTAGCAGCAGGAACTAAGGGTTGATTTACATAAATACTCTTAAGCTAGTCAACCTAGGAAGAATATAGGACTCACCCAACAGGCCCTGCAGCAGGAATTCAGGTGACTGGCCCTCCCTTTCACTGTGGGACCCAGCAATTGGACAAACATCAAACCACACAGTAGGACCTTATGATATGTACTATGGACAGTTGAGACTACTAAGATTGAAAGACCAAGTATTAGCCCAAGAGGTGAAAATGACAAAATGAAAAAGCAAAATGCAATCTCAAACATCCAGTCCATCAGGAATAAGTACAAGAGACATTAAAATAGAGGACATTAAAAGTCATTTATACACCTGAAATTTCTGAAATGATAACAAGTGAAATGAAACAAATCCATGAAGCTATAGAGGAAATCAGATTAGAAATAATCTCTCATGTAAAGAAAGAAATGACAACTTTAATAAAGGAGTTGCTCAGGACAGCTAGAGAAGACACAGATAAGAGAGTACAGAAGCATGGGAAAATGATGGAAACTTTGAATGAACAATATAGAAAAGAAGTAGAATGCATGAAACAAATTGAAAGACATATCCAATAAATAAAAAATTATACTGAAATCTGACAAAACTGTTTGAATGAAGCTGAAGAAAGAATTTTAGATCTTTAGGACAGGATTGCAGCTAGCAATCATGAAAAGAAAGAACTTTTAAAAATAACATGGCAGCATGAAATAATAATTCAACAGCTTCAAGATGATACAAAGAGAAACAATATAAGGCTATTAGGCATCAATGAAGACGCAGGGTCAATGCAAATGACATAGGAAAACTATTTGCAGAAGTAATAGCAGAAAATTTCCCAAACATTGGAAAAGAAACTGATATACAGATAAATGAAGCATATAAAAGGCCAGTCATAACCAAAATAAATCTACATCCAGACATATAATAATTAAGATCCCAGACATATAGCATAAAAACAGAATATTAAAAGCTGTTAGAGAAAAAACTATAACTCACCTATCCAGGAAAGTCCATTAGAATCATGGCAGGCTTTTCAGCACAAACCCTCAAGTTAAGATGAGCTTGGAGTATTTCAAGGACTGAAAGAAAACAACTTTTGACCCAGATTTATGTACCCTATGAAACTTTCTTTGGAAATTAATGGATAAATAAGATACTTCCATGATAAAGAACAACTGAAGAAATTCATGTCCATCAAACAAACCCTAGAAAGAGTACAGAAAAACATACTAGATATAAAAGTGACTACAATTCCCAGGAAAACAACAGAAGGAAACCACCAGACAGGGCAAGCAATTAAACAAGGAGAAAAACAGAAAACCATTAACAGGAAAATAACATGACAAAGTTGAGCCAGTACATGTCAGTTATATCTATCAAAGTAAATGGCCTCAATCCACCTATTAAACAAAATAGATTGACAGACTGGATCAAGAAATGGGATCCAACAATATGCTGTATACAAGAAACATGTTTGACTCAAAAGGAAACTCATAGACTAAAAGTCAAAGTGTGGAAAACAATATTCCATGCAACAGGAACCCAGAAAAAAGCAGGGGTATCTATGCTGTTTGCAGATGATGTGAACTTCAAATCAAAAATGATCAAAAGAGATAAAGAAGACCACTACATACCTGTTAGTGGAATAATTCAAAAGGAAGAACTAACAAGCATAAACATACATGCACCAAATACAGGAGCATCTAACTATATAAGACAAATACTAATAGACATGAAAAACCAAATAAGCAACAATACAATTGTAATAGGGGACCTTAATACCCCATTGTCAGAAAGAGATAGGTCAACTGGACAAAAAATTGGCAAAGAAATAATAGAACTTAATCAAACCTGTGAACAAATGGACTTAGTAGATGTTTACGGAGTATTCCACACAACCATATAAGAACACACAAAGGATGTAAAAGGCCTATATGTTGAAAACTATAGTACTCTAAAAAAGGAAATTTAAGAGGATGTCAGAAAATGGAAAGATATCCCTTGCCCTTGGATAGGAAGAACGCACATTGTGAAAATGGTGATACTCCCAAAATTGTTATACAGATTTAATGCAATCCCAGTCAAAATACCATTAACATGTCTTACAGATCCAGAGAATACATTCCTAAAATTCATTTGGAAACAGAAGAGACCTAGAATAGCAAAGGCAATCCTGAGCAACAAAGGCAAGGCTGAAGACCTCACAATCCCTGACTTAAAATTGTACTACAAAGCTACAGTGATAAAATCAGCATAGTACTGGCAACAAAACAAAACAAAACAAAACAGACTTGAGGATCAGTGGAACAGATTAGAAGATGCAGATACAACTATAAAGACATTTAACCACCTTATCTTTGATAAAGGTGCTAAACATGTTCACTGGAAAAAACATAGCCTCTTTAATAAATGGTGCTGGAGAAATTGGCTTCCCATATGCCAAAGACCATACACTAAACTAAAGTCAAAATGGATCAAAGATCTAAATATTAAAATAGAAACACTGTATCTACTGGAAGACAAAGTAGATACAAATCTTGAAGACATGGGTAGGCAAAGTGTTCATGAACAAAACACAAACTGCAGAGGAAGTATTTCAAAGAATCAACAACTGAGATCTCATTTTATTGAAAAGTTTTTGTACTTCAAAAGAAATAACCAATAGAGTGAAGAGAAAACCCACAGAATGGTAAAGAATTTTACCTAGCTGTCCCTCAGACAAAGGACTTATATCTAGAACATATAAAGAACTGAAAAACATCAGGCCCCTCAAATTCAAAGACCTGATCCAAAAACAGACATCTGAGATGAACACACACTTCTCAGAGCTGAAGAAATACAAATGGCAAATAAATATGTGAAGAAATGTTTATCATCAATGGTCATTTGAGAAAGGCATATTAAAACAACATTGAGATTCCATCTCACACCAGAAAAAATGGCTACCATCAAGAAATCAACTGATACCAAATGTTGGCAGGGCTGTGGGAAAAAAAGGAACACTTTTCCACTGCTGTTGGGAGTGTAGGCTGGTGCAACTACTGTGGAAATCAGTGTGGAGATTCCTCAAAAAGCTAGGATTGGAAGTCCCATTCAATCCAGATATTTCTCTTCTCCCAGAAAAATTGAAAATGTCATGCCACAGCAATATATGTGCAACCATAGCTAAATGTTGGAAACAACTCAAATACCCATCAACCACAGAATGGATAAAAAAGATGTGGTATTTTTATACAATGGAGTATTACTCAACTGTAAATATGGACACATCTTCAGGCTTTTATAGGTAAATGAAGGCAACTTGAGACCATACTTACAAGTGAAATAAATCAAACTCACATTTACAAATGTCATATTGTCTCCCTAGTATAAAAATAATAAAAAATAAAAGGGTGAAAGAGTAATAAGATCCAAAATGTACAATATATATTGTAATAATTAAAAGGAAAGAACATGATAAAAAGGAAAGAACAACTGGGATAGGGGAAACAAGAAAAGGAAGAAAAGATTATATGTATGTTGGTAAACATATATAAAGGTTTATGCTTCTTTGCATATGTATTTGTATGTGAGATAGATAACTATACTATCAACCTCTGTAAGTTCATCAATAAAACTAGTTCATGCTGTTATATTTTGGTTGATTATTTTTGTGCCTAGATCTTGTAACATGAACAACTACTTCTAAGATAACAAGATGCAGTATATTAAGTAGTGTTTATTTCCTAATTTTTTAAAAATTCTGTATCATTTGTAATCTTTTTTTCTACTTTGCTTTTTAAAATAAAAAATAATTTAAAAAACTACAAAATAATGGGCTGGGGATTTAGCTCACTGGCACAAGCACTTGCCTGGCAAGCACAAGGTCATGAGTTCCAGTCCCAGTACTCCCCCAAAAAACATAAAAAAAACCCCTACAAAATAGGTTGAAATAAATTAAGCATAATTTCCAGTCCATATTAATGTTCTACCCAAATAACTTCTATCCAAATAACTTCCAATTTGTGATATGTGAGATCGACTAGTTTGTAGTCTCACAAAATTGAAGAATGAAGTTGGGAACCAAAGGAAGAAATTAGGAGAGCTTTATTGGAAATAAGAGCAGTATCTCCTAGGTTTCTGTAAGTGTCCCAAGTGGCTGGCCAGCAAGGCTCTTTATACTGCAGAATCACAATAAGATTATAATGTGGATCAAATTACAATCAGCCTGTAGGATTACAAGTACAGTCACTTAGCTAATATTGATCCAATAGGGCAGTGGTGGCAAGCCTGTGACATGTGTGTTATTGTGTTTTTAAGATAAAAATGTTAATATATGAGTTTTTTCTCAATTAAAACCTCATTATTCAAGTTTAATTTGCAATAAATAAGTGAATTTTGCACTGTAGTTTGGGCACTTGTCTCTAAAAGGTTTGCCATTACTATAATAGAGTAACCAGTCATATAGCAAGAATACAGTATGTGAAAAAGACAAATGTGTTTTTGAAAAGGTAGGGGAATATGATTCCAGATGTTCTAATCACTCACCTATGCATGTGATGTCTACTGGACTTACAGGACTGAGTGCTGCTAATTACAATATAATCTCGAATTGCTATTTATAAGCTTTCTTATTTCATCTCCATCTTGAGACCAGGCTTTCTTCAAATTCACCTCCAGACACAGTTTTTGTGTGTCTCATCTTCTTCATTGATTTCCTCAAGGGCCCCATTCTTCCACGACTGCATATGAATTTCATCTTAGCTATCTGTAACTGAATATGCTAATCAAATCTCAGCAGGTATTTGGCACTGACATTGACAGATTGATTTTAAAATTTATAAGGAAATGCCAAAAACATAGAATACTCAAAACAATGGGGGAATAAAACAAAGAAAAACACAAGACTTAGGACTATTTGACATTAATGGTTCCTATCAAATAATGGTAAAGATAATGCAGCTTTCCCATAGAAATAGGCACATGGATTAACAGACTAGAAAAGGGAGTCCAGTGATTGATCACATAATTATGACCAATCAAGTGTTTATAAATGTGGCAATGTGATTCAACTAGGACAGTCTTTATCACAAGTAGTTCTTGAATAACTAAACAGACATGTAATTACAACAAAGAATCTCAATCTTTTCCTCACATCATATACAAAAATTGGAGAATGATTTAAGTTTAAATATGGCAACTAAAACGTTTGAAGGAAAACATAAGAGAAAGCCTTCACTTCATTATGGGACAGGCAAAACTTTTCTAAGTCACATAAAGCACAAACTAAAGAAACATGAAGAAAATTAATTCCATCAAAAATATAAGATTTAGCTATTTGAGAAATACAGCTATGAAAATGGAAAAAAATATTCACAGTGTTTATTGTGACAAGAGCATTTATTCAAGAATATACAAGGAGTGGTGAATATTCAAATTGAAAGTAATTACTACAGTAAAAGACACATTGCCATTCATACCTCATTAAAATCCCATGGTCCTTGGAATTTCTTTTTTTTTTTAAATTTTAAAGAGAATCAAACAAAAGAGGGCAAAACAAAGCAGATCAGAACAGAACAACATAGGCAACACAGTACTTTACATTAAGACAACCGGACATTAACAGTAGCTATCACAATATCTCTTTCTCTGCTACAGTTGAGCATAGTTTCAAATACAATAATATCAAACATAACAAAATAGTATAAAACCATTCAAAGAGTGAAAGAATTACAGGGCATTCTGAACCAAATAACAGAGAATGATCAATGGGTATTATAATATCTCATTTTCAATAAAAAATTTTGTTTATACTATCACATATATTAAAATCCCAATAAGACACAACATGATAGAACCGATGGTAATAGAAGAATAGAAGCATGGTAGGACTTCTAAGCAAGACAATATTAAATCAGCAATAGCTGTCATAATGTTTTGTTTCCTTCAAAACAGCTGTTCATACCATCACACATAATAAAGTCAAACAAAACAGAGTAAAACCATTCCAACTGATGAATGAAAACATTGAAAGGCTTCTAAGCTGTGAAATGGGGAATCATGATTACCATAAAATCTTATATACTCTTATCAACTCTCATACTAGGGAGACTATATAGTATTTACACATGTGAGTTTGGCTTATTTCGCTTATGAGTATGGTCTCAAGTTGTGTCCATTTATTTATAACTATCTCAGTGTGATCATTCTTTATAGCTGAGTAGTACTCCATTGTATAAAAATGCCACAACTTTTTTATCCATTCCACCTCAAAAAGCTGGGTCTGGAAGTCCCATTTGACCTAGCTATTCCACTTCTAGGCATATTCCCAGAAGAACTGAAAACATCATACCACGGGGATATATGTGCACCCATGTTTATAGCAGCACAATTTGTAATAGCCAGATCTTGGAAACAACCTAAGTGCCCATCAACTGAGGTCCTTGGCATTTTCTGAGGCAGTTTTTGGGAGGTCTTCAAAGTGAACTTGTTACAATTCCAAATAACCAGATAGATGACTATTTTCAAAATGGGCAAAATACATAAATAAACACTTTACAAAACAACTTAATGACAATAAATATATAAAAATACTCAACATTTACTGGATATTGGGAAAATATGATTAAAACCACAATGAAACACCACTCCATATTCATTCCAGAGCTGTATTTGAAGCAGATAGAAGTTTCATGCATTACTGATAAAAATGTGAAGGGATATAGCTTGTTTTGAAAGCAGTGGGCAGTTTCTTACAGAATTAAAAATATGCTTACTATATGACACATCAATTTTACCCCTAGATATTTACTAAAAAGAAATGAGGATGTATGGCCTCAGAAATACTTGGACACTAATATTCTTAGCATCTTCATTAATAATAGCTTAAAACTGAAGTAATACAAATGACTATGTAAAACACACTGAAGTATGTTTCTGTAATGGAATACCACTCAGTCGCAAAAAGACTGCTCAGAAACTGAATCTCAGGAACATTTAGCTGAGATTGTAAAAAGCATCATATAACTACATAAAATCTGAGAAAAGCTACTACTACTCTCAGTGATAGAAAACAGATCAGGGATTATTTGTGAATGAACTTGGGAGAATGGCTACTTGCAAAGGCAAAAATAGGATTTGGGGCAGGGAATAATGTAAATGTTTACTATCTTAATTTGGCTCTATTTCTTGGGAGTATACATGTAACTCATGTTTATTAAAATGTAAAACAGATAAACTTTATTTATTTGTGTTTTTAAAGGGAAACTATTTCTCCTCTCTGCATTGTTTTGATTTTTCTTTTACTTTTCAGAATATTTGCTCCAAATTTTCTGATTATTATGAATAAGAAACTCCTTGAAAAGTCTGTTGAGGAAGAGAGACTCAGGCAATCAGAGCAGCTTAATTTGACATCTAAATGAAGAAATTCCTTGGGGAAAAGCAAGAACCTACTTGAACTATTGCTTTGTAAAGAAGGGCAAGGAACATCTTGTCCAAGGGACTGGGCTCCTTTCCTAGGGGAAGGGAAGTAGGCAGGGGACTCCCAGTTCCTTGTATTCTGAAACTTCATTTTTATTAGTAAATGCTGTTTGTGTGCCCTATGCACTATGAATCTAGTTGGAAATTCTTTCCTGCACTGAAGAAATGGCACCAACTAACGCTATTCACCCGCCAGTCCAGCTTTCCAGGTTCAAGCTCATTGAACTTAACAGAAATGGCAACTTTTTCCTGAGTGGGAAAGTTTTCTCTGCCTCCAGGCCTGGTCATGGGAAGAAATAGTGGAGGGGTCCCACTGTGGTTGAGGTCTGCATGTCTCTGGTGCCCTTTTTCTGGCCTCAGAGTCAAAGCCTGTTGTCTCACAGTGAATTGATTCTGAAAACAAAATTAGGGGGAAGTTCAAAGATGGCAGACCGGTAGGTAGCAGAAGAGGGACCATCTCTGAGAGAGACAGCTCAAATTCCAGAATAAAACACCCTGCAGAGACCCAAACAGAGAGAGATGGACTCTCACAACCCAGGAAGAAACTAACATGCAAAACACCACTCGAATATGAGGTCCTGGGGCTAGTATAAGAGAAGCGAAGATCAGCGAGCACAGCGCCCTCCTCGAGCCACCTGAATCCCTGCTGGAGACCTGACAAAGTAATCCACGCTGAAGCGACTGGCTTGAGCTGCTGGAGCGTGGAGCTGAATAGCCCTGCGTGCGGCTCACCCAGACCGGCCCTGCACATGACACACCCAGAGGCACCGTGAATTTGCACTGCAGCAGCGCTGAAGTTGGAGGTCTGGGAGCCCAGCAGTTCTCAGGGACTGGCATCAACATGCGGTGAGTGATGGGAATAAGACCCTCCCACAGGAAAGGGGAGACCTACTGGACGACATGTTGAATTTGGGCAGGAGAGCCCTAACTCCATAAGGAAGTGGCTTCAGTTGGTTGCTCCCCTTGTCAAGCGGATTGGTGGAATCTGCTTGGACTAGGCCATGCCCCTGGGGACCCAGTGAGTTGCTACAAATTAATTTCCTGAGATCGGCACACACTGATGCCGTGAAGGCCCGCAAAGGTTAACTGGCCTGGAGGGGAGGAGCCAGCGCACACAGCCTGTGCGTGAACTCTAATCTCTGATAGTCTATTGAAGAGGGCAATAAGCTCCTAGCCTGTGCCCTCTAGAGAAGCCTTAACCAACAAGAAAAGGTGTCTGGGAATTACACTGTACACTTGTATGGAAGGAACCAAAAACATGACGAAAGGGAGAAATAAGAAAACACTCCCAGCGCCCAACTCTGAGAACACTGATCCAGGAGAGGTAAATACAAAAAAGATTGAGGGCAGCAAAAATGCAACATCAAACACAGCATTAGCGGACATAAAGAGATATCTTTAGGACCTCGTTAGAGGAACCAAAACTGAAATATTAATTCAAATTAAACAAGAGATAAGTAGATTAATAAAAGAAAGGCTGGGCACCTCTCAAGAAGACACAGGCAGAAGAATGGAGGAACACAAAAGGAGAGAAACATTTAATGAAGAATACAGAAAAAACCTAGAATTCATGAAGCAGATTCAAAGAGATTATCAGGAAACTAAAGACTCCATAGAAAGCTGGCAAAACTGCTTGAAAGAAACCAAAGATAGACTATCAAAACTTGAAGACAGGCTTGCAATGTGTGATCATGAAAGGGAAGATCTCTTTAAAATAACAAGGGATCAGGCAGTAAAGATACAAAGACTGGAAGATGACAAGAGGATCTATAACTTAAGAATAAAGCATGTGAATGAAGAAGCAGGAATCAAACCAGAGGAATTACAAAGGCTATTCACAGAAATTGTTAAGGAAAATTTCCCAAGCATAGAAAAAAGAAATGACATGCAGAGGTATGAAGCATACAGAACTCCAGCCACCTACAACCCAAACAGAGCTACACCCAGACACATAATAATCAAGATCCCAGAAATTCAATAAAAGAACAGAATATTAAAAGCCATCAGAGAAAAGAAACAGATCACCTATAAAGGAAAACCCATCAAAATCACAGCAGACTTCTAGACACAGACCATTAGGTCAAGAAGAGCTTGGCGTGAAGAATTCAAGCGCTGAAGGAGAACAACCTCCAGCCCAGATTGATGTATCCTGCAAAACTCTCTCTACAAATTAATGTAGAAACAAGATGCTTCCATGACAAAGAGGAACTAGGAGAATTTGTGACCACCAGTCCAACCCTACAAAAAATACTGAAGGACATTCTAGGGAGAGAGAACAAGAATACGAGCATTTCAGGAACAGTGGCAGAGAGGCCTCAGTGAACAAGGCAGACAGTGAAGTAGAAGAGAAAAATAGACTATCAATGGCAGAAAAATAGAATA